>CM049831.1:1990442-2135477 GCA_027422435.1 Schizopygopsis pylzovi | reverse complement strand
CTTGATAACCCTTTGCCTCCTTTAGAGATGGAGGGGCTTAGGTCTTGGCAGTTCATTGGTTATCTTTGTTACCGCAATCTAGTAATGTCATATCGATCTGCGCCAACTGCAGTGCTCCCGAAGATGCCCGAATCCTCCATAACATCTTCAGAGGATAGGGAAGCTTCCCTATCGTAGTGTCACAGTCAGTTGTGGGAGTGCCTGTTTAGCCACCAGAGGGCACTCTCTTTGAGTCATTGTTTGTGTGTCTTGGACTGCGTTTCCCATCACCCCCTACACTCATGATTGTCTCATTACCCTCAGCTGTGTGTATTTAGGTTCATTGTTACATTTACATTTACATTTAGTCATTTAGCAGACGCTTTTATCCAAAGCGACTTACAATTGGGGAGTACATAAAGCGATTAATTTTGATTAATCTGTACATACAGATGCTTGCTTGTTACCTGTACATACAGTGGTTACGGAAAGTATTCAGACCCCCTTAAATTTTTCACTCTTTGTTATATTGCAGCCTTTTGCTAAAATCATTTAAGTTCATTTTTTTCCTCATTAATGTACACACAGCATCCCATATTGACAGAAAAACACAGAATTGTTGACATTTTTGCAGATTTATTAAAAAAGAAAAACTGAAATATCACATGGTCCTAAGTATTCAGACCCTTTGCTGTGACACTCATATATTTAACTCAGGTGCTGTTCATTTCTTCTGATCATCCTTGAGATGGTTCTACACCTTCATTTGAGTCCAGCTGTGTTTGATTATACTGATTGGACTTGATTAGGAAAGCCACACACCTGTCTATATAAGACCTTACAGCTCACAGTGTATGTCAGAGCAAATGAGAATCATGAGGTCAAAGGAATTGCCTGAAGAGCTCAGAGACAGAATTGTGGCAAGGCACAGATCTGGCCAAGGTTACAAAAAAAATTCTGCTGCACTTAAGGTTTCTAAGAGCACAGTGGCCTCCATAATCCTTAAATGGAAGACGTTTGGGATGACCAGAACCCTTACTAGAGCTGGCCGTCCGGCCAAACTGAGCTATCGGGGGAGAAGAGCCTTGGTGAGAGAGGTAAAGAAGAACCCAAAGATCACTGTGGCTGAGCTCCAGAGATGCATTCGGGAGATGGGAGAAAGTTGTAGAAAGTCAACCATCACTGCAGCCCTCCACCAGTCGGGGCTTTATGGCAGAGTGGCCCGACGGAAGCAAGACACATGAAAGCCCGCATGGAGTTTGCTAAAAAACACCTGAAGGACTCCAAGATGGTGACAAATAAGATTCTCTGGTCTGATGAGACCAAGATAGACCTTTTTGGTCTTAATTCTAAGCGGTATGTGTGGAGAAAACCAGGCACTGCTCATCACCTGTCCAATACAGTCCCAACAGTGAAGCATGGTGGTGGCAGCATCATGCTGTGGGGGTGTTTTTCAGCTGCAGGGACAGAACGACTGGTTGCAATCGAGGGAAAAATGAATGCGGCCAAGTACAGGGATATCCTGGACGAAAACCTTCTCCAGAGTGCTCAGGACCTCAGACTGGGCCGAAGGTTTACCTTCCAACAAGACAATGACCCTAAGCACACAGCTAAAATAACGAAGGAGTGGCTTCACAACAACTCCGTGACTGTTCTTGAATGGCCCAGACAGAGCCTAGACTTAAACCCAATTGAGCATCTCTGGAGAGACCTAAAAATGGCTGTCCACCAACGTTTACCATCCAACCTGACAGAACTGGAGAGGATCTGCAAGGAGGAATGGCAGAGGATCCCCAAATCCAGGTGTGAAAAACTTGTTGCATCTTTCCCAAAAAGACTCATGGCTGTATTAAATCAAAAGTGTGCTTCTACTAAATACTGAGCAAAGGGTCTGAATACTTAGGACCATGTGATATTTCAGTTTTTCTTTTTTAATAAATCTGCAAAAATGTCAACAATTCTGTGTTTTTCTGTCAATATGGGGTGCTGTGTGTACATTAATGAGGAAAAAAAATGAACAAATGATTTTAACAAATGGCTGCAATATAACAAAGAGTGAAAAATTTAAGGGGGTCTGAATACTTTCCGTACCCACTGTATGTGTGCTGGTTTGTGTCTTTGGTTGCTGGTTTATTGTTTCCGTCATGTTTTTCTTTTACTCTGTTTTGCTGCTTATTTTTGATCTCTTTAAATAAATGCTGCAATTGGATCTTCATGTTTCCCTGAGTGATCCGTGACAGAATTGTTCTTTTGCGCATGCGGTTCAGTTCAGAATTATAATCTGTTCACACTGGAAATCGGATGTTGGCCACATTTAAAACAACAATGTGAACAGCTTATACCAAAAAATCAGATCGGAGGAAAAAAATAATTGGAATTGAGCACTAAGGCTCGCAGTGTGAACGTAGGATTTAAGACTCTGATTCAGGGTTTCCTCTGCCCCTGCACTCATGTGTATATGCTGGAGAAACACATTGGACTTTCTATCGTTTTGTTGCACCTTCCTTTAACAATAATACATTTGTTGATATTGGCCTGCATCATGGGTTTCTTCCATGACGCACAATAGGTAAAACTAGCCTATTTTGAGTTCCTTTAATCTGATTGCGTGCTCTGCTGTTCTCTGCTCTGGTCTTCTCCCCATCCTTCTGCCTGGTTTGGCTAACAACTGAGACTGTTATCCAGAATGTGCCTCCTGGGGCATAGTTCTCTTCCCGCTGGTTGGAGCTGTCACAAGATTATCCATCCCTGTGCTGTGTGAAATTGTGTGTTTTCAATAAATCTTTGATTCACTCACACTGCATTTGGGTCCCTTCTTGTTGACCTTGACATCAACGGTCTATTTAAGCCCTATGTTTTAGTCACTTTGTTGTCCGTTATTGTTTGTTTGTGCTTTACGGTTGCGTTGCATTTGCTCCTTTGTTCTGTAGTATATTCTATTAATGTTTTATGTATTATTAAAGACTTCTCATTGAAATTCATCTATGTTGTGCACATTATCTATAGCTCTACAGCAGGGATCTCTAAAAGCTACCGTCCTGCAGATTTCAGCTCCAACCCCAATCAAACAAACCTCAACCAGCTAATCAAGGGGGTTCAGGGTTACGTTATATTTATTTATTTAGTCATTTAGCAGACGCTTTTATCCAAAGCGACTGACAAATGAGGACATTATAGAAGCAATCAAAACCAACAAAAGAGCAACAACATGCAAGTGCTATTACAAGTCCTGGTTAACCTAACCCAGTTCACGTAGCAAGGTGTTTTTTTTTTTGTTTTTTTTTTTAGAAAACGAGTATATAGAATATTGACAAAATAAACCTAGTGTTTGTTTTACAAGAAAAGTTAGCAGTTAGAGAATAAATATGCAATTGATAGAGGGTCAAATGTGTGTATGTTTTTTAAATAAAAAGAAGACAGATTAGATCAAATAAAATTAGAATAGAGAGTGCTAGAGTTAGAGGGTCAAATACAGATGGAAGAGAAGTGTTTTTTTTTCTTTTTTTGCTGGTTCTTGAAGATGGGTAAGGATTCAGCTGCTCGGACTGAGTTAGGCAGGTCATTCCACCAGATGGGAACAGTTAATAAAAAAGTCTGTGAAAGTGATTTTGTGCCACTTTGGGATGGTACAATAATGCGTTGTTCACTTGCAGAACACAAGCTTCTAGAGGGCATATAAGTCTGAAGTAATTAATTTAGGTAAAGAGGTGCAGAGCCAGAGGTGGTTCTGTAGGCAAACATTAATGCCTTGAATTTAATGCGAGTAGCTATTGGTAGCCAGTGCAAATTGATGAACAGAGGTGTGACGTGCGTTCTTTTCGGCTCATTAAAGATTAATCTTGCAGCAGCATTTTGGATTAATTGTAGAGGTTTTATGGAACTGGCTGGAAGACCTGCTAAGAGAGCATTGCAATAGTCAAGTCTGGACAGAACAAGAGCCTGAACAAGGAGTTTTGTTGCATGTTCCGAGAGAAAGGGCCTGATCTTCTTAATATTATATAATGCAAATCTACAGGACCGGGCAGTTTTAATAATGTGGTATGAGAAATTTAGCTTATCATCAATCACAACTCCAAGGTTTCTGGCTGTTTTTGAAGGAGTTATGGTTGATGAGCCTAATTGGAAGGTGAAATTGTGATGAAATGATGGGTTTGCTAAAACCACAAGCAGTTCTGTCTTAGCTAGGTTGAGTTGAAGGTGATTGGTCCTTCATCCAGCAAGAAATGTCTGCTAGACATGCTGAGATGCGAGCAGCTATCGTCAGCTCATCAGGATGAATGAGAGGTAGAGTTGAGTGTCATCAGCATAGCAGTGATACGAAAAGCCATGTTTCTGAATGATATAACCTAGTGAAGCCATGTAGACAGAAAAGAAAAGTGGTCCAAGAACTAAGCCCTGTGGCATCCTTGTAGCTAGATGTTGCGACTTGGATACCTCACCTCTCCAAGATACTTCGAAGGACCTATCTGAGAGGTAAGACTCAAACCACTGGAGTGCGGTTCCTGAGATGCCCTTTCTCAATAGGGTTGACAGGAGGATCTGGTGGTTGACCGTATCAAAAGCAGCAGACAGATCCAGCAATATAAGTAATGAAGACTTGGAAGCCATTCTTGCATGTCTTAGGTCTTCAACAACTGAGAGCAACGCAGTTTCGGTGGAATGTCCACTTCTGAAACCAGATTGGTTACTGTCCAGGAGGTTGTTCTGTGAAAGGCAGTGACTTGGTTGAACTCAACTCATTCAAGTGTTTTTGCAATGAAAGGTAGAAGGGAAAATGGTCTATAGTTCCCTAAAAGAGTTGGGTTAAGAGTGGGTTTCTTAAGAAGTGCGGTAATATGAGCCTGTTTAAAATTATTAAAAAACATTTATAGGCAGCAGCGTTAATTTTGTTGAATAATTTTCTTCATGATTTTCATCAATGACATTTTTCACAGACAAAAAATGAGACGATAGTGAAATAAAAACTGAAATAAAAAGCTAAATAAAAGTTTGCAGTCAAAATTAGGTGTCAAAAAGTTAGGTGTGTTGGAGCAGGATTGCAACTGATGTTTGCAGTACCTTAGCTCTCTAAGAGCAGAGTTGGATATCCCTGATCTTCAGCCACACCGTTACAATTCCATAGTCGCCAATGATTTTATTTCTATCTCAATGCATGTGTGGAGTCACCTTCTCTAGGTGGCTACCATGTTATTCTCACATGACAAAGTCTTTCAGTTTAAACTGTGTTGATATAAACAAGCTCCAGATTAACTTGCCGCAAACTCTGATATTCTCTAAAGGTCTTTAACTTATGTTGTGCACCATATCACACAAACACTAAGGTAGCATTTTACATTTTATATTTATTATTAGATGGGTTTATTGGATAATTGTTATCTTTCCTTCTTTCTTCTCCTTCTCCTTTTATTGTTTGTTTTCATCAGTGCCTGCAATGCCACCACCAATTACTCCTACGGTTACTCCTCTTACTGCTACTAATTTGCCTCCTCCACCTACTCCTGCTGCTACTTATCCTACCACAACTACTACTGCTGCTACACCTCTTAGTACTACTGTTGCTGTTCCTCCTAATCCTACCGCTGCTACTACTCCTAATAATACCACTACTGCCACCACCACTACTACTACTCCTCCTCTTTCAAGAACTACTACTCCTAATAATATTACTGTTGCTGTTTCTCCTCCAACTACTGCTACTACTCCTAATGCAACTACCAATACTCCTGCTACTAGTACTTCTCTCTCCACTAATATTTCTCCTCCTACTACTACTGCTACTACTCAAACACTTTCTACAACTACCACTGCTTCTACTACTCCTCTTTCCACCACAACAACAACTTATCCTAATAGTACTACTGTTGCTGTTACTCCTATTACTAGTGTTACTATTCCTACTTCTACAACAACAACAACTACTACTGTTCCTTTTCCTCCTCCAACTACTACTGCTGCTGCTACTACTCCTGAAACTACTCCTCCTCTCTCCACCACCACCACCACCACCACCACCACCACTACTACTACTACTACTCATAATAACACTACTATTGCTGTTCCTCTTACTACTGCTACTGCTACTACTCCTACTACAACTACCACTACTACTGCTACTACTTATCCTCTTCCCACTACTACTACTGTTTATGTTCCTATTACTACTACAACTACTGCTGCTGCTACTCCTAATACAACTACCTCTACTACTTTTCCTCTTCCCACAACTACTACTATTGCTGTACCTCCACTTACTACTACTACTTCCACCACAACTTCTATTGCTACTTCTCCTCCTCCCCCAACTACTGCTGATACTTCTACTCCTGCTGCCACGTCTCCTACTACAACTGCAGCTACTACTACTACTGTTGCTGTTCCTCCTCCTACTAATACTGCTGCTGCTACTACTACTCCTTTTTCCACCACAATAACAGCTACTACTCCTAATAGTACTACTGTTGCTGTTCCTCCTCCAACTACTACTGCTGCTACTACTCTTAATGCAACTACTACTACTCCTGCTATTCCCCCTCCTCTCTCCACTACTCTTCCTCCTCCTAATACTACTACTGTTGCAGTTCCTACTACTACTACTGCTACTACTCCTACACCTTCTACAACAACTAAAACTGCTGCTACTCCTCGTCTTTCCACCACAACAACAACTACTCCTAATAGTACTACTGTTGCTGTTCCTCCTCCAACTACTACTGCTGCTACTACTACTACTCCTGCTACTCCTCCTCCTCTCTCCACTACTACTACTCTTCCTAATACTACTACTGTTGCTGTTCCTCCTCCTCCTGCCCCTCCTACTACTTCTGCTGCTACTACTCCTACACTTTCTACAACAACTAAAACTGCTGCTACTACTACTCCTCATTCCACCACAACAACAACTACTCCTAATAATACTACTATTACGGTTCCTCCTCCAACTACTACTGCTGCTACTACTCCTAATGCAACTACTAATACCCCTGCTACTCCTCCTATCTCCACTACTACTACTCCTCCTAATACTACTACTGTTGCTTTTCCTTCTCCTACTACTACTGCCACTACTCCTACACCTTCTACAACAACAACTACCACTGCTGCTACTACTCCTCTTTCCACCACAACAACAACTACTCCTAATACTACTACTGTTGCTGTTACTCCTAATACTACTGCTACAACTCCTACTTCTTCAACAACCAATACTCCTAATACTACTACTGTTGCTGTTCCTCCTCCAACTACTACTGCTGCTACTACTCCTAATGCAACTACTCCTCTCTCCACTACGACTCCTCCTCCTAATACTACTACCGTTGCTGTTACTCCTACTACAACTACCACTACTACTTCTACTCTTTCCTCAACAACAACTACTCCTAATACTACTACTGTTGCTGTTACTCCTAATACTACTGCTACTACTCCTACTTCTTCAACAACTAACACTCCTAATACTACTACTGTTGCTGTTCCTCCTCCAACTACTACTGCTGCTACTACTCCTAATGCAACTACTACTACTCCTGCGACTACTCCTCCTCCTCCTAATACTACCACTGTTGCTGTTCCTCCTCCTACTAATAATAATCCTACTACAACTATCATTACTACAGTTACTACTTCTCTTCCCACTACTACTACTGCAACTACTGCCACCACAGCTTCTACTACTACTTCTCCTCCTTCTACTACTGTTGCTGTTCCTCCTCTAACTACTACTGATGCTACTACTCCTAATGCAACTACTACTCCTGCACCTACTCCCCTCTCCACTACTACTACTCCTTATACTACTACTGCTGGTGCTTTTCCTCCTCCTCCACTTAGTACTACTACTGCCACCACAACTTCTAGTGCTACTACTCCTCCTTCTACTACTGTTTCTATTCCTCCTACTCCTACTACTGCTGCTACTTCTCATACTACAACTGCTACTACTACTGCTGCTGCTACTACTTCTCTTCCCACTACTACTGTTGTTGCTGTTCCTCCTACTACTACTTCTCCTACTACAACTGCTACTATTCCTTCTACTACTACTACTACTACTACTATTCCCACTGCAACTGCTACTACTCGTCTTATTACTACTGCTGCTACTACTCCTACTACAACAACTACTACTACTGCTGCTACTGCTCCTACTACAACAGCAACAACTACTATTGCTGCTACTACAACTACAGCTGTTACCTCTCCTACTACTACTGCTCCTACAATGACAATTACTACAACAACAAAAAAAGGTATGTACTGTAAAATACAACTTAGTTTATATTAATATTGAAGATTGTTCTATAAAACTGTTTTACAGCACAACACTAATTTACAGCACTTTTTTTACAGTTCTCAAAATGTCAATTAGATTAAATCAAAATTTTGATACCAGTCTCAACAGCCACAGTGAAATGTACCATAAATTTGCAAGCACTATTAAATCAGCAGTGAGTATTTCATATTTCATTTATAAATGTGGTTTATGCTTAATAGAAAAATAATAATGATTAACATTTGAACAACTGAACTCTTGACATCTAGAGAGCAAATACATGCATGAGTAATACAATTTACACTTTTTTAAACTTTCAAAATGCCATACAGATATATATATATATTCTGTTAACTGACAGTAAAGCAGCCTAAAGAGAAATTCAGTGTGCTCAGGTCTAGCCTAAATGTCTCTGGTTCTTAGTGTAAAATGTATTTGTGAGTGAGTACATAATTTCAGTTTTATAAAGGGTATTACTGTATATACCTATGTACACTGGTTACTTCTACTTTTTACAGATTGAAGACGGTTACAAATCTCTGTCTGTCTACATTCAAAATTCTGTACAGATGACTAAATTCAGGTAAAGTGTACAATATAAACCTTCACTTAAAACGTTCAAAATGAATGGTTTAAACATTTTTTTAATATTTCTCTTGTGTTAAAATTTGCACTTCTCGTTGTTCTGGTTTGTGTGTTGCTCCATAGGCCTGGTAGCATTATAGCAGACTATACAATCAGTGTAACAACCAATATCCTCAGTAGCAGCAACAGCAATAATTTTGCATTAGCAAATTTAGAGGTTTTAAAAAACCTCCAGAAAGAGGGAATCCCTGTAGCTCTGACGGCTTTTTCTGAAAGTGGTAAGGATAGTATCTATTCTTAATATATTTTACATAACCAGATGTTTAATGCTAATCAGTTTTCTATTGAGTTTCCAAAATAAACAGTAAATATTAGAAAGTTATATTGAGCTGTAGAAGTTTTACTTTCAGAACAAGCTATCCTGTCCACTGCAGAAAAATGGTATGCTTTTCAGAAGATGGAGCTGAGATGTAAATACTCAAGGTCTGTTAATGTTTCAATAAGATGGACAGTGAATGACCAAGATCCTACAGACACGGTTAGATACTCCATTTCACCTGACCATAGTATTCTCATTGTGAACAACGCTACAGAGAAGGACACTGGTAAGTCACACCAAAGACTACAGAAATACAAAGACGGTTCACTCCTATGCTTGATAATGGGAGAAACTGCAATGTGCAATATGTTAGAATAGTCCTGCCTTCTAAATGAATGAGCCAATCGCTGATTGGTAAAGTCATTGTATCAGTGCAGCTGCTGTTAGAAGCTCCGGTTCCCATTGAAACTGGAGGCTAGAACAGCCAAAACGTAGGCGCAGTTGTGACTGTAGCGGGATTGGCTGGTCTAGCCTTAAAACTAAGCTTTTTAAATACTATTTGAGCATACAAAACAACATTCATGGGACAGTTCATGTCAGATTTTGTTGCTGATTTGAAATATATAATTTAATCGCGAGTTCAGCAAGCAGTTTTTAAGATTTCAGGATCCCCCCATTTTTTCACATAGGACTTTGTCTTGTTTGAGCTGCCCGAAGGCATTACAAATATGGTCACGAACAGACTTGATCACACATAATTTATCTTTGTCCTATTGAAAGTGAAAGTGAAATGACGTGCTGCCAAGTATGGTCATACTCGGAATTTGTGCTCTGCATTCAACCCATCCAAGTGCACACACACAGTAGTGAACACATACTCCATTGAACACACATCCAGAGCAGTGGGTAGCCATATGGGGGTTTTCCATAACTGACTGTTTCTTATGGAAGGTAATTTTATTTAGGAATATAAAAAAAAATATGAAAATTGTCATTTACCCAACTTTTTTTCTTTTTTTGCATGAAACTCACATAATAATTGTTGACAAATGTATCAGGCAGTAAAAGTAAATGGATGCAGGCAATCAAATGCCAAAACGACAAGAAGATACATCACAAAAATGTGTTATAGAGCATACTCATTGTGTGCCATGTATTGTGCCATATCATGTCTTCTTAAACATAAAATAACTTTGTGATGAATAGACCAAAATTTAGTTTGTTTTAGTAATTCACTAAAAATTCCCTCCACATACCTTGTCCACATTCATTCAAATATGACACCACACCCAGTGAAAATGAATTAGCTGTCCAGTCCCATTACTTAATGAGAATAAAAGACGGAGCGGACCACTATATACTGTAAGTCAGCTCGGAGCACCATTCATCAGATCATTTGACTGAAGCGACAGTCATCGATTCGCATAAAGCTAATAGCGCAGCAAGTGATGCAATGCTCCTTCCCTTATCTCAGGGACCTGAGGTTACATCAATAACTGGAGCATTCCCTTTTGAACGGTCTCTTCCATTGCATAGAAATGCATTTGGGTAGTTCAACCAATCACGCTGTGCTATGAGCAAATACAGAACAATCTGCTCTGCGAGCCTAGTCTCAGAGAGCTAAAATAATGGCCCCTAAGAGCATGAGCACATTGTTCCCCAAGCTAGTAGCTGAGACGCACGAATATAACCAGCTTCAGCCTAGTCTCAGAGCGCTAAAATAATGGCCACTAAGAGCATCAGCACATTTTTCCCCAAGCTAGTAGCTGAGAAGCACGAATATAATCAGCTTCACCCAGGGGGAAGAATGGTAATTTAAAGAGAAAGAACCCGTGCCTGCAGAGCAGGGACGTCTAAGTTTTAAAATCTGGAAAACGTGGACAGTGATGACCAGCCGGCAGCCGCAAAAATCTCACCAAGATAAATTATGCTGGACCATGTCCAGGAGGGGGTCATCCCCCTTGTGGAATGGGCGCTCACTCCTATAGGGCATTGTAAGCCTTCTGAGGTGTAAGCTATGTCTATTACATCTAGAAACCAGAGGGAAAGTCACTGTTTTGTGGCCGGCAGTCCCTTATGGCAGCTTTCAAAGCAAACAAAGAACTGCTCTGACTGTCTAAACAGGCTAGATTGCTCTAGATATACTCTCCTCAGTGCCCTCACTGGACAGAGTATGTCCAGACCCTGCTCACCATCTGCAAAGGGGATCACCAACAGATTGATCACCTGGGCTCTGAGTGAGTCAAGAGCACTTTAGGAAAATAACCATGTCTTGGTTTTAGGACGACTTTACAGTAGTTAGGTCCAAACTCAGGACACGGTGGTGCTGACTGACAGGGCTTGCAAGTCACCCACTTGCTGAACCCACTGGGGTTGACGCCTACTGCGGCATGTTTTATGGCTGATTTTCCTTATAAAGCCTTGAATTACTCTGCCATTTTTGATCGTACAGATACAAACCGAATTCTGGAAATGCCAATGTAACAAGGTCAATGATCAGGGAAGGAAGAGGACGAGGTCGGCTTGGCTGCTACTGGCGTTTTAATGGGTACACAACACAAAACAGTCGCATTCTCAAGCATCCAATATACAACCACTAGGCAGTAACATAAACTTGGGCTCTCCAGAGCATAGCAGCTTTATCCTCGCCAGTCAGCAGCCTGTCTCTCTCCCTCTGCTTCTCCTTTCCCAGTCCCTTTAAGCAGTCTCTCCACGCCACTCACTGGAACAAGACACAGGTGTTTGTCATTTGCACTTGACCCACTTACTCACCGCTCGTCTCCAAACTCTCTCTCCCCCTGCAGACCTCGCTGAACCACACCCCCCTCGCCACAGCCAACTATTTTGAGACCTGTAGCAGGCATCAAATTTTAAATTTGCTCACGTCATGTCTGCTACACAATGGCCTGCTAACGTCATGTCTGCTATGCCAAAGCCTGCTAACGTCATGTTTGCTACCCAAGATTCTTCATAACATGGCTGCCATTCAAGAGCTCCATCGCAAGATGGCCGCCACTCAAGAGTCTCTTGGGAAAATGGCAGCCATTCTAGAGTCTCGTCACGTCTCAGCTGATCTTCCAGAGTCTCATCGTAACATGCCTGCCACGTCAGAGTCTGCTCACGTCACGCCTGCTGCTCCAAGGCCTGCTATCGTCACGACGCCTGCCGCTCCAAGGCCTGCTATCGTCACGACGCCTGCCGCTCCAAGGCCTGCTATCGTCACGACGCATGCCGCTCCAAGGCCTGCTATCGTCACGACGCCTGCCGCTCCAAGGCCTGCTATCGTCACGACGCCTGCCGCTCCAAGGCCAGCTATCGTCACGACGCCTGCCGCTCCAAGGCCTGCTATCGTCACGACGCATGTCGCTCCAAGGCCTGCTATCGTCACGCCAGAGTCTGCTCACGTCATGCCGTCCACACCAGAGTCTGCTCACGTCATGCCGTGCACGCCAGAGTCTGCTCACGTCATGCCGTGCACGCCAGAGTCTGCTCACGTCATGCCGCCCACGCCAGAGTCTGCTCACGTCATGCCGCCCACGCCAGAGTCTGCTCACATCATGCCGTCCACGCCAGAGTCTGCTCACGTCATGCCGTCCACGCCAGAGTCTGCTCCCGTCATGCCGTCCACGCCAGAGTCTGCTCCCGTCATGCCGTCCACGCCAGAGTCTGCTCCCGTCTTGCCGTCCACGCCAGAGTCTGCTCCCGTCATGCCGGCCACGCCAGAGTCTGTGCCTGCTCACGTCATGCCGGCCACGCCAGAGTCTGCGCCTGCTCACGTCATGCCGGCCACGCCAGAGTCTGCGCCTGCTCACGTCGTGCCGGCCACGCCAGAGTCTGCGCCTGCTCACGTCATGCCGGCCATGCCAGAGCCTGCTCCGCCATGGCCCCCTGCTCTGTGTTAATCTGTGATAATGTGTTATAAACACATTTACTAGTTGGACTTTTCTCAAACTATAATTCCAGACTAAAATGTGTGAAATCAAGTTCAACATTTTGAAATATTTGTCATGGCATCTAAATGTTGCACGGCGTGAGGATGGTTTTATGTTCTGTAAACAATACGATATAAAAGTAATGTCTGAGAATGTTTAGACCAATTTTTACTGTGCAAATATCTGCTTAAACATGTTTATAATGTGCTTAACAATAATAATTTAGTTTATCAGATATAAAATTGTTTTTTTATTGTATGAAAATACATACAAAGCATATGTGCATATATGATATCAATTACATGAGCAATATTAGTGATTGCTCATGTAATAATATAGTTGCTCTTGATAAGCCTATCAAGATGCTCACTAATTTATTTATAGAAAAAGTCATTTTGTGTACATAGAAAAAGTCTTAGATCTTTGAGTTCAGCTCATGAAAAATGGGGGCAAAAACAAAAGTGTTGTGTTTATAATTTTGTTCAGTATAGTTTGACTATGATGATTTCTGCTTCCTTCCTTTCTTTAAGAGTGGTTGCTTCATTTGTTTTTAGTCAAACTCTTTTGAATTCTCTTACACACCTCTTTAGCCTGGCAACAGCCCTCATTACTCGAGATCAGAAAATTTAGTGAGGCGGTTCAACATTGAATTAACTCCTTTTGTCTTGATTGTGTGAATGTGGGCCTTGCGAAGCTCAAGGTCAGTCATTTCTATTTCTCCCACCATTTCTTCTTCATGTGGAAGATCTCTCTGCCACAGAAAGTCTGACCATTTCAGCCAGTTTGACTTTTTCAGCTGAACTGCACTAAGCCCTCTTGAGGCGTGGTCGGCAGGGTTGTTTTAAGAACTGAAATGTGCACTGAAATCTGCTCTAGGAAATTTGCTCTTCAAGCCACTCGCTGGCCTTCTTGTGTGAAACACACAGGCGAGACAGGAGGACGCAGGGAGGGCAGGGCACGATGAGCCGAAGTGACACCACTCAAACCCGCTGAGAAGGACCTGCTGCTCCGCTGTAGGAGAGAAAGGAAACGGGAGAGCTGAGTGGGGGGGGGGCAGCCTTCATGAAAGGCGATTTGCGAGCGAAGATGGGAAAGACTCATAGTCTCGCAGTGGGAGCATGAAACTTCTATAAGCACAGCCTCTGTGTGGGTGCTGCCCAGACAGGCGACGCACTCACTGTGCCTGTCCGTCTCATGCAAGGGATCCTTGCTCTAGCCACACTCGCAGCACGGCATTTGAAACAATATGCACTAAAATCTGCTCTAGGAAATTTGCTTTTCAAGCACCGGATGGCCTGAGAAGAATGACCTGATGAATGGCGCTCTGAGCCGACTAATGTAGTGGTCGGCTCCGCCCTTTCTGGCCAGCTAGAGCACCATTGGTTTGCGTAGCTACACAAACGTGAACAAATCAGGCTTCAGTATTGAGTAAAACAGGAGTTTTCCCCAAATGCATTTCCACACAACGGGCGAGACCGTTCGAAAGCTAAACTCAACAGTAAACTGATATGTGTGTGTGTGTGTGTGTGTGTGTGTGTGTGTGTGTGTGTGTGTGTGTGTGTGTGTTTTTTTTCTCTTGCAGGTAGATATTCGTGTATAATAGACAGGGACACAATACCTTACATTCAGTGGCAAACTATAATTCTTGAAGAACGTCCTAATATTTTACTGAGTACAAATGAATTAAAGTTTCAATGTGAGGACAAGCTTGTACTGCTTACATGCTGTGAAAAAAAATATGATGTTGAGTGGATCCCAATTCCTTCTGGTGATGAAGTGACACCTCAAGGTCATACATACAGGCTATATATTATTACAAATTTACTGAGTGCTGTTATCAGTTGATGTAGAAATAAAATTATTGTATTTACTTGTTTCATGCAATCAGTGGACGGATGCATCACACTAAGACACAAAATCATGAAAAGAAATTGTGAGAATGAAACCTTTACATGTAGAATTAAGGACCAAGTACTAAAAGATTTTGGCTATAGTCTGAACAGAGTCACAGTTCAGAAAATAAAAGAAGGTAAACATTTCATTTTTTTATTTTTAATAGTGCAGCACCATGTTCCTTATGTTTCGGTTGTAGAAATAACAGTCGATTTAATCTATTTTTATGAAACTCAAATATTTTCCAACTGCAGAATTTAGCTGTAAAAATGACACACTTGGAGATGGAAATGAAAATCAATTTGTGACAGGACCTTGTGAAAAAAACTGGGATGGCAGTATAACTTATCAATGTACATCAGGTAACTGGATGCAATTCAGAAGGGACTGCAAACTTCAAGTTATCAGCGACCTTCAAAGGAAAGTTGAGGTAAGCTATTTATCATCTATTCAGTAAATACTGACAAAATTTTACACTGTCCATTAAAAAATTATCTAATGTTTATATTTGGTTGATTTTTTTCTTTTTATTTAGTTTTTGATTGTGGAGCAGATACCAGAGTTTGTGGCTCAACTCAGTAGTGTTACAGTGCAGAATAATCAGATAATAACACAGTCTCCTCTGACTGTTCAAACAATTGTTGAAATACTAGTAAACATTGCTAGTATCTTACAAAACATTATCATCGATAAGGCTGTGATGGAGGTATGTATATTACATTTTTTGTGCAAATTTCAAGGAAGCGATAATGCACTATCCCTTACTTAGAACATTCATTAAGTTGTTAAAGTTGTCAACTTACTGATCTACTATAAAAACGTATTAGTGGTGCTGCCAAAGGCAAAGCATCACTATTACTATGCCATTCGTCTATTATTATTATTCCTTCTGTAGAAAATTTGCAGCATAAATCCTCCCACACCGCTTGTCACACACCCCTGAAAGAGGCGTGAAATCATTTGGCTTATTGAGGAGAGGTGTGCTTTGACTTTTATAAGCGATTGCCGATCGGCGTACGATGATCGTACAGTGGGCGAAAAATTGGCTGCAAAATCCCATAGACTTTGACGGGTCAAACTGCCAAGCAAGAATTTCATATAAACATGTGGGTCAACACATTTGAAGAGGCTGGCAAGCTGTGAAAGAATATACCCTACAATGGGGTATAAGTTGTACCCCTGAGGTGCAAGAGCCCCCCAAATTGCCCCATAGACATACTACGGTGAGGGACGGCCCATGAAACAGCATATGAGCTCACATGCTTTTCCTACTATGATAATTTACATAAGAATATTGCATTGAACATAGCTGCGAATCACAATGTCCTAGAGACATGGAGGTGGGCTCATTTTACTTAGGCAACCAATCAGACTCCCAGGGTCACTGTGAAGCTGTCAAGCCACGCCCTAGCAACCATTTAGATCACCCTAGCCACTGATCTCATAGACTGTCATTATAAAAGGCCCAGTTGGATGTCTTTGGATCACATTGTTGTAGAGACATGGGGGTGGGCTCGTTTGACTCGGGACAGCAAACAGCCAATCATGAATCACCTTAACCTCTTCCTAGCCACGCCTTAGCAACCATTATCAACCACCCTAGCAATCCAAACCCAAAAAGGAATATCTTTCAAATCTGAATGTCATAGAGACATAGGGGTTGGTTTATATCATTCAAACTGGCAAGCAGCCTTTGGAGTATTTTCATTGGCACCTATTAAGCCATGTACTAGCAACCATTTAGGAAGACCTATATTTTTGCATCAGAACATCATAGAGACATATGAGTTATTTAGGCACATGCTAGCAAACAGGACTTCCAACATGCTACACATGCTATCAGTGAAGAGTTACATGCTAATAGTGATTAGCTAAGGGCTAAAACATGCAAAAACAAATAAAGGTAATTGCTTAAACAAAATTTAAATAAGTCAAAATGTGCTAGCATCATGGTAATGTGCTATATCATGCTAGCATCGCCTAGCTAAGTGTTAAAACATGTTAAAAAATGCTAAAATAGGCTTGCATCATCTACATAAGTGCTATGTAGGAGATGCTAATAGCATACTAACATTATGTTAACACGTTAACTGTATTAGCAAAATAGTAAACATTAGTATTTTGTTAAAAACATGTTAGCATTATACTAACATGCTAATTTCATGTTAACAATGGTCACTTCAAACTGAAGGCTGCATCTTACGACATTTATCCATCTTATTATTAAGACATAATAAAAGCTACTCAGTGTGTTAGTAAATGCTTTATTAACCTTATTGAGTGGTAGAGTCCCACATACTGGATTTTTATTTCTGTGCCCCTGGGAGTACAGTCCCACATTTGGGATTTAGAACGTTCAGTGACGTTGCATAATTCAAACGGTGGTTTCGCCTGTTGGCTGTCGCTGAACCAGAGATAGACGTGCACTGCGATTGTCATATTATCACAACTATGCAGTGCTCTTAACCACATAATGCATTTTTAGGTTTCAGACATTTAAATACACATAAGTACTAGTAAAACAATACATTTAGAGCTTGTAAAATACACACAGATGTCTGTAGAAGCAACAATAACAATCCATTCTAATTTAATTTGCTGATGTGTTTTATTCATATCAGATACACATAGTGTAAGTAACTAAAGTTCACTCTATTCTTCACCCAGTTTACCAGCCACTTACTTGCATGTATTTCGGGATACATTTATGAATTCACGTGGTGTAAATCCGACTTACTTTGATATTTTGCAACTCATTGTGTGTAGGTGGCTTTTTGATGACTCGTGGTCTTTAATTGCTTTTAATTTTAAGTTTTTAGTCCCGATTACAAAAGGATTTGACATTGCTTTCTCTGAGCCATACATACGGCAGTCACTGCAGTACATTTCGTCTGTACTGCGGTCATAAATCAGCCACTCACGAACCTTGCTGTTGTCGCCAATTGTCCACTTCGTATTAAAACGTCGTCTTTTACTTTTCTTTGACTCATCCTCATCTTTTTGTTGGTTGTTCATTTCAGCTGGCCTCTTTACCCCAGTAATGTGCCGCCACATTTTGAGCTAAAATCCAACGAAATGGCGGACTTAAAAAAAAAAAAAAAAACAGATGCAAAAAAACAACAACTAATGAATCACTCAATTCTCATTGGCTACCCGCCAATGTGGCAGGTAGATTGACAGTTTTACCCGCCAATTGCAAAATTCACCCGCATTTGGCGCGTGGTCGGGTGTTAATTTCAGGCCCTGTATATATATATATATATATATATATATATATATATATATATATATTAGTGCTGTCAAAACTAGCACGCAGGTGATTTTTTAGTTTTTTCAGTTTAACAGGGCAGGGCTAGGGTTTGCCACCCCACTCTCAACTGCTGTTTTGGTCTCATTTTTCTTCACAAGAACAATTGTTTATTTAAATGCAGAATGTCTTTATAATCACATCAAATCTGAGACGTTTCAGACATGCTCTTAAATTTATATCAACTACAACTCTTTACAAAAGGGTTTAATTATTATTACAGGGAGAGCTTGAATTTACATTGTCCACCTTTTCCCCAGAGCCCCATTCAACAAGATAGTTCACTGGCCCCAACTTCTTCTTTATCTTCACAGGGCCCTCCCATTTAGGGGCTAGTTTAGATGAAAAGTAAGCATCGGCCTTTGACACAGGATGAGCACGGGCCCAAACTAGGTCTCCCACTTGGAACTGTATAAACTTACGTCTGGTATTATAATACCTGTTTTTTTTGGTATGCACGCTTCTCATTGCCTTTAGAACATCCTGCTTAAGTTGCTGTTGTCGTTCTACGAGGGAATAGCCTGATTGCTCTGGATTTGGTGGATGAGCAACAAGTCGTTCAAGGGGACCTTTCAACTGCCTGCCCAGTGCTAGTTCAGCAGGTGAATGTCCTGTGGTTTCAGCCAGTCACCTATCCCAGTCACGATGGCTTTCACCTACAAAGGATGCAATCACGGTCTTAACAGTTCTGTTGACTCGCTCCGAAAGATTTGTTTGAGGGTGGTAGCTGGTGGTGAGCTTTCTTGTTATTCCCCATCACTTTCACAGATCCTCCATCAGCTGGCTTAGAAACTGAGGTCCGCGGTCTTACAGTAAGAACTTTGGAACTCCCCACCTCGTTAACACCTCTTCTTGCAAAATCTTACAGATTCAGTGAGTCTTGCTGTCTCTGATAGGGAAGAGCTCTACCCATTTTGTGAAATAGTCGACCACTACCAGAAGATACACATTCCCCTTTTTGCTTTTAGGAAGGGGCCCATAAGGTCCACCCCTAACATGTACCCAGGCTCCTCTATTCCTGTGGACTGGAGGAAACCATAGGGCTTGGTGTTGCCATGTTTGTATTACTGGCAGACTGTGCATTCCTTCAAGTACTTCCATACGTCTTTGCGCACATCGGGCCACCAGGTGACTTCTAAGATTTTCTGAAGAGTCTTCATTCATCCCAGATGTGCCCCCAGTGGGCTGTTGTGAAAATAAAGTGGGCTGTTGTGAAAATAATTGATAAACGTTGTGGGTAAACTCTCGGGCACTACAAGCTGGTACTTTGTGCCTGCAGCACAGGGCAACACTCTGTACAACACCCCTTGCTGGACTTCCCATCTAATGCAGTTGACCTCATCCGGGATTCCGATCCTCCCCTTTAACTCACTTACCCCAACATCCACGCTCTGGGCTTTTAATATATCTGCCATGCTTGATGGAATATCCTAATTCCAATGGGAGGATTTGTTGTCAACATACATTGCCAAGGAGACATTGCAACTTTGAGCTCTTGACAAGGCATCAGGCACTACACATTCATCCTTCCCTTTCGGTACTGTACTAGAAAGTGAAAACGCTGAAGCCTTAACGTCCATCTCGTCAGCTGAGACATAGTTTTGGGGGAGTTAAAAGCTCAGGTCAAAGCAGCATGGTCCGTACACACAGCAAATAGAACTCCAGGTAGTGATGCTATTTTTCGACAGCCCATATCACTGCAAGACATTTTCTTCCGAGGTTGAATAATTCATCTCTGCTCCCCTCAGACCCCTCGAGGCATATGCAATCACCTTTTCCTCTCCTCCGATGTTCTGAGTTAGAACCGCCCCCCAGGCCAACTGAGCTAGCATCCATTTGGAACTGGAAGGGTTAGACAGATCAGGTTGAGCAAGTATACAGGCATGCTGCAAAGCATGTTTGAGATTCTCAAATCTTAACTGGGTTTCTTCGGTCCATGCCCACTTCACCCCTTTCCTCTTGAGGTGGTTCAATGGGACAGCCAATTCAGAAAAGTGGGGAATATATTTGTGGTACCACCCAACCAACCCCAAGAATCTCTGAAGTTACAATGGGTTTTGCGGGACTGGGTACTCACTTATGGCCGCGATCTTGTCCGAGTCAACTTTTACTCCCTGCTTGGACACCACATGTCCCAAACACTTAATCTCTGCTTTCATTTAGTTGCATTTCTTAAGATTTAGGGTAAGATTAGCCTCCTTCAGTTTTTGGAAGACAGCTTCAAGATCTTTTACATATACATTTAGTCATTTTCCAGAAGCTTTTATCCAAAGCGACTTGCAATTTGGGAATACATAAAGCGATTCATCTTGAAGAGGCAAACAGACAGAGGATGTGCTCGTAACATGAAGTCTCAGGCATTGTTCAAATAAGTACAAGCTAGCAAGTGAAGGAGAGAAAGATAAAGATAAATATATATATATGTAAGTTTAGAATGAAGTCAAGTAGTGTTGAAAGAGAGGAGTTTTCAGTTGCTTTTTGAAGATTGACAGGGATCCAGCATTCCAGATAGGGGTGGGAAGATAATTCCACCAGCCAGGAATGGTGAAGAATTTTGACTTCACTTCTGGAGAGTGAATTTGAGCCTCTCTGTGATGGTACCACGAGGCGTCGCTCACTAGCAGATCTCAGAATTCTGGAGGGGATGTAGATTCGTAATAGTGAGTTGAAGTAGGCGGGTGCGGAGCCTGTGGTTGTTCAATATGCAAATCAGTGTCTTGAACTTAATGCGAGCTGCAACTGGTAGCCAGTGCAAGGAGATAAAGAGAGATGTGTCATGGGCTGTTTTGGGCTCGTTGAAGACCAGTCGGGCTGCTGCATTCTGAATCATTTGTAGAGGTTTGATTGTGTTTGATGGAAGTCCAGCCAGAAGAGCATTGCAGTAGTCCAGCCTAGAAATGACAAGGGCCTGGTCAAGAAGTTGTTCTGTCAGAAAGGGTCTGATCTTTCTGATGTTGTGTAGTGCAAACCTACAAGATCGAGCAGTTTTGCAATGTGCTCTTTGAATGTCAGCTGGTCAAAGATTACACCAAGTTATCTGACTAAAGTTGATTGGGTAATTGTTTATGAACCTAACTGAATTGTGAAGTCATGCTGTAGAATTTGAGTGGCAGGGAAGACAAGAAGCTCAGTCTTTGCCAGGTTGAGCTGTAGGTGATGTTCTTTCATCCATGCCAAGATGTCTGCCAGGCAGCCTGAGGTCCGTGCAGCTACCGTTGGATCATCTGGTTGAAAAGAGAGATAGAGCTGTGTGTCATCAGTGTAGCAATGGTAGGAGAAGCCATGTGCCTGTATGATGGGACCCAGTGATGTAGTGTATGTGGAGAAGAGGAGGGGTCCAAGAACCGTTCCTTGGGGAACCCCAGTGACCAATTGATGTGCTTTGGATACCTCCCCTCCCCAGGCCACCCTAAAAGACCGACCAGTGAGATAGGATTCAAACCAGCGAAGTGGAATCCCAGTGATGTCCAGTGATGAGTGGATGGACAGGAGGATCTGATGATTGATGGTGTCAAAAGCGGCATATAGATCCAGCAGACTGAGGACTGATGATTTGGAATCAGCTTTTGCAATTCACAGGGCTTCAGTGACTGAGAGTAGCATGGTCTCAGTTGAATGGCCACTCCTGAAACCTGACTGTGTAGCATCCAGTTTGTTGTTCTGGGAAATAAACAATGAGACCTGGTTGAAGACAACTCATTCGAGTGTTTTGGCTATGAATGGAAGGAGAGAGACAGGTCTGTAGTTTTCTATAAAAGAAGTGTTTAATGTAGGTTTTTTGCTGTTGACTTGGGGAATAGACAATTATATAATCTATGTAGACAAAACACACATTTCCTCTTAGCTTACCTAACACTCTCTCCATCAATTTCTGAAATGTAGCCCCTGCATTTTTCAGCCCGAAGGGCATGGTCAAGAAATTAAACAACCCAAAGGGGGTCATGAAAGCGGTCTTCTCCCTGCTGCTTTCTTCCATTTCAAACTGCCAGTATCCCAATTTTAAGTCAAGGGTACTGATATAAATGGCACCCTGCAATGGCTCCAGTATTTCATGGATGAGTGGCATCGGGTAGGATGCTTCTTGGGGAGTTTTGGAGTTAAGACGGCAATAATCCACGCAGAACGTTAGACTTCCATCTCTCTTTGGGACTAATACCACCGGAGCAGCCCAAGGGGATTGAGAAGGCTCGATAATACTCTCTCGCATCATCTTATCAATTTCCCTTTCCATTACCTCTTTCTTTAAGGAAAAAAACTCTATATGCTTTCGACCGTATAGGGATGTCATCTGTTGTAATGATCCAATGGGTAGCTTGGTAGTTTTCCCTAGACTTCCAGAACAGACTGTAGCCCATTTATTTAAGAGCGGTTGGATTTCTGGAGGATGTATTGCTATGATGTCCTTTATGTTAGTTGCTGATGCCATCATCTCCAGCTCACCACCCTTCTCCATTGGTATAGCCATGATCAAAGAGGTAACCTGTTCCCTCTTCAGAATGCATGGCTGCTCCCACTGAGGCTGCTGGAGAAAAGGGTATGCTCTAACTTGCCCTTTGGCCTTTAACTCATAGCGGCAACGTTCAATTGTACCCTCGTTTGTCTCAGGAAGTCTAGTCCAAGAATCAGAGGAAATGCCAGGTGTTCATATGACATTATATAGGTGTCAATGGACCAGACCATCCCATGCAAATCATAATCTACAGAGGTTCTACCCTCTGACTCATGAGCCTTTCCATCTGCCACCATGAACGTCCTGCAGCAGTCGTTCTTGTTTATTTTTTACAGGCTCCCATAACGGTTTCTGCATTAAGGAATAGGTCGAACCAGTGTCGACAACAGCTTCGACGTGGTAACTATGAGGTACTTGGTGACTTGGGTAGTTGATCACACCATGATGAGGCACTCTTTTTCCCTTCATTAGTTCCTTTGAGATGGTTGACTCGAGCCCAGTAATCCTTATTTGAATTCAAGTCCCTCTCCACCAAAGATCCCACTTTAACCAGCTGCTCCACGGTGTGCACGGTGTGCTCCACGGTGTGCTCCTCTTAGACTACTCGCCAGGGAAGGGTTAAAACTATTGAGAATTCTTCTTACCACCTCCTTTTCTGGCAAGTCGTCCTTACATCTCAGGCACAAGGCCCTATAATCATAGGCAAAGTTGCGGATACTCTGGTTTTAGGCTTGAACCATAGCCTTGAGCTGGTCTTCCAACTCGTAATCAGTAGAAAGGAAAGCAGATATAAAAGAGTGTGTAAAATCATCCCAGTTTTGAATATTTAACTTTTCAGCTGCCCACCAGCTCCTTGCAGGCCCTGTTAGCACTGCATTGATTGTGGCTAGCAGTTCCACATCTGCGAGTGGTCTGAGGGACAAGAAGTTCTCACACTTCTCAATGAACTCTAAAACGTCGCAAGTTTCACAATGTTGTCCGAAGGTGGGAAACTCTAGTTTGATAGGTGGCTTGGGTGCTGATGGAGTAGAAATTGCAGAGGGAAGGTGCCCTGCATCTGAAATACTGGACACCTTTATGTGTGCCACTACTTTCTTCCAGTGCTCATCCCAACGCTTGAAACAATTCACCATCTCAGCCTCCAAACGGGACAATGACCTGTTCATTGCAGCTTTCAGTGCCTCCATCCTTTGGTCAATGGTGTCCCTGAAACAGGTTTCCCGGTTAACCATGGTATCATTGTAGGCCATGAAATCACTTTTAAGCATTTGCACCACAGTCTGCAAAGCCTGGAGGGATGAAGAGAGTTGGGTCATTTTAGTTTCAAATGATTCCAACATTCCTTCACTAGGTTTTGGCAATGGAGGTTCATCCTCTTCACTTCCTCTAACCTGGCTATGACTGTCAATATACATGCCGCTCATCATAGAGCTTAATTCTATGACTGTTAATGGTTCTCTGTATGAAACACCAAGGGGAAGTTGAAAAGGATGGGACTCTGAACACTAATCATGACCAGCAACACCCTGTTCACAAACATTACCTGAAGGCACATCCATAATTCACAGACAGAAAAGTTATCAGATATAAAAGGTACAATATCAATCTTCAAACAGTTTCTTAAAATATTTGTTCCCCGTACGAGCCACCATCTATAACAACTATAACTCTTTACAAAAGGGTTTAATTATTATCACAGGGAGAGCTTGATTAAATTGTTCCCTTTTACTTGTTTGTTAGACAGTAATACCAAACACAACCAAAAATGTTAACACTTAAAGATTCCAACAAAATAGTCTCAAGCAAGAAAGTTCATAAATAGGCTCATTGGCTGCAACATACCAGTCCATTCGTCCATAGGAAAGGAAAAAGAAAATAATAATCTTATCAGTCTGTCATCTCAGTCCTTTTCTGCTTTATGGTGGACAGCAAACCGAAAATCCAGATGAGAAAGAAAAATAATCAAATGTCCCCCCAAAAAGAAAAAATATAATCTACTGGTTCAAGGCCCCACAAAAACAGGTTATCCTCCAGCTGAAAAAAGGTCGTCAGAGTATAGTCTGAATCTGTAAATCCCAGACCAAAGCATGCACTTAAAAAACAGCTCATAAGTCTAATACACCATGTCTTTTTTATAAGAGATAATATCGGATCATTGCTCTGAAGTTAAGGTAACAAAAACATGCCACCTCACCAAACATACCCTCCTTTCAAAATGGCCCCCGTTCCCCCCTTATAGGCAGGACCATTATAATAAGAGTACTCAGCAGCCAACAAAAATCCCCATAATTCCCACTAAAATAAAATGCATATGAGAATTTTCAAAATCAACATATCTTACACATGAAAAAAAAATTACAAATATTTCTTCTTCTTGTTTTATGGCGCTTTGCATTCTTTCTCCATAGTGCCACCTACTTTTACTGTTATACAGTCATGATTTACTTAAGATCAGTTTTTCCTTGTTTTTGTACTTACCTCCTTCTCACACATCCATCTATATATTTATATATAATAATTTGATGCTCCATCCCATTCCATCTCCCAAAGTCCCACCTGGCGCTGCCTGTTCAACTCCTAAATTGGCGCCTAAAATCTGGAATAGACTAGAGCATCCTTATTCTATATTAAATTATTTCATTTAATCCAGTAGTATATATGTATTCTATTAATATTCTGTATCCCACTCTATCTGTATTAAAATCATAACCTAACAAATATTTACCTTACCTCATTTGTTTAAATATGTTATTAATTCCTTTATTTCCTCATCATACCTTTTACAATCATATATCACATGCTCCACTGTTTCTTTCTCCCCACAATCTTGTGTACTCCAGTTATAAACAGTGATGCATTCAATCCTGAATGTCCAAGTCTCATCCTAGTACAGGTGCATCTTAATAAATTATAATGTCATGGAAAAGTTCATTTATTTCGGTAATTCAACTCAAATTGTGAAAGTCGTGTATTAAATAAAATTAATGCACACAGACTGAAGTAGTTTAAGTCTTTGGTTCTTTTAATTGTGATGATTTTGGCTCACATTTAACAAAACCCAACCAATTCACTATCTCAACAAATTAGAATATGGTGACATGCAAATCAGCTAATCAACTCAAAACACCTGTAAAGGCTTCCTAAGCCTTTGTTGTGGCAATTTCTTTCTAACAAACATCATCACTGAGTAAGAGACAACTCTGAATCAAATTATAGTAATAAAGTATTTATTCCCTTGCAAGAGAAGATCCCTCGTGCACTAACACACATTGCTGTGAGTCAGTCAGGAAAAGAGAGAGAGAGAGATAAGGAGTCACAGTGCCAATCTGTTTTATAGTCCTTTTCCCTCAAGGCCCTATTTCTTCCCTCCCCTACAGGAGAGATACCAAGTTGTTTATCTATTAATGGTTATACAGAAAAGGCAGGCAAATGCCCCCTTGACCCCCTGACCATCTGCGTTTCCTTACCTCTATCACCTCCCAATCATAGTAAATCATCACACAAGAAATGCTTATCTAACTACGAGTGAGAAAACATATAATGCATACATCTGAATCTAATTTTCACTGTTTGATTTATACCCATAAGGAAAAATTCCATAACAATTCCTCTCTTTTTATCATTCTCTGATAACTGATTAATCAAACATTGTAATAATAATAGTAAAAATAATAATAAATACAAGTTCAAGCCATTAATCACACTTATACTCTTCATCTCTGATTTTCACATAAATGATCACTCTTCTTGAACCTGTGAAGTAAGTTTTTTGAAAATTTGAAAAATGCTTAGGCTGTTTTTGTCGGGACAGACCCTAATATTTGCAAGCATAGTAAAGACTTTATTCTATAGCCGGGCTAAATGGACAGACACTGCTGTCGCACTCTCGCTTAAACCGAACCCTCAGTCACCATAGTATAAACAAGGAAAAGTATAGTTCATAGTAGGAAATAAACATATCAATTTATCACTGTTGAGTTACTTCTGTAATATAAAATGTAAACATTAAAAGTATGTAAAAAATCCCTCAGTTTCACCCCCTCTCCTTGTACGTCCTCTCGTACACGGATAACTGCTGCTTTTAACCTTCTTTACATTTCAATCCTTCTCAGGAAGAAAAATAGAAACATCATAACTCAATTAACACATTTCACTGTAACTTCCGCTACTTGTGTCATCATATTGTTGGTCTGATCTCCTGCTGGTAACACCTTCAGACCTGTTGTGAAGTGTAGTATTACCAAGCAAATTGTCACTGACAACAAAGTTATTATACATATGGTCTTAGACAGGCCACACATTCCTGGCACTCTGAATGGGTGCCACGGCCTTGGACGCTCCATTCTCTCAGTTACTCTGAATCAAAGGTGCTGTTATGACCAAAGAATGTGAGAAAGTACTGTTTTTGAAGCACTAAGAGTCTTATCTGTTCTGTTGATTACAATGTCCACCCGTATGCCGGTTGCGCAATCAAAGTTGCCTCCTCCCTCCAGTCCCCTCCTTGCTGCTGATATCTGGTTCCGCCTAAACACACAGCTGCAATGCAAGGGTTTTTTTCAAACTGGATCTTAGCATTTATTGACACTCGCGTTGAACCTCCTCCAGCGATTGCTCCGCCTCCGCAATGGGCGGCACCCTCCTGCAATGGTTTACGTGCACCCACGTAGCCCTCTCTGCGACCTTCACCGCCGTGTGCGTCACCAGAAGCACCTGGAAAGGCCCAAGCCACCTTTTCGATTTCCAGCTCTTTCTCCTGTGATCACGAATCACCACGAAATCGCCAGGTCTGACCTCGTGCAGGAATGTCTCAGCAACCTTCAGCTTTTACCTGCACAGAAATATTTGACAACAGACAAGACATTTCCTTGCAGTAATTCAACATGTCATTCTCACACACATCCGTTGATGGCAGCCTTTGTTTACCCCCTTCTATGCCCATGAATGGTGGCCTACCAAACAAAATTTCAAATGGGCTCAGATTTGTTTTCACTCTTTTTCTCATTCTCATGTACATCAGTACAATTGGGAGGGCTTTAAGCCAAGTCAGACCCGTCTCTTCACAGCATTTCGCTAATTTGTTCTTAATTGTCTGGTTCTGTCTCTCTACTGCCCCTCCTGATGAGGGCGCGTAGCTGCAGTGTGTTCTCATGTCAATTCCCAAGAACTGACCCACCTGCTTTATTGCATCATTGACAAAGTGTCTGCCATTGTCAGAACTGATTTTACTTGGAATTCCCCATCTTGGAACAATCTCGGTTAACAGGGCCTTTGCCACCTCTGCCGAATCTTGTTTCGAGGTTGGGAAGGCCTCAACCCATTTTGACCACATGTCAACCATCACCAGACAGTGTTTCTGTTTCCCACAAGGGGTTAATTCGATGAAATCCATCATTAGATATTCAAATGGGCCTGCCGGTGCTGGTTGAGATGCCAAGGGTGTTTTTATTCCCCTAGCCACATTGTGTGTGTTACAAGTGACACATCTTTTGCAAAAATTTTCAGCAAACACTGTAACCCCTTTGTAAACCATAATTCCTTCATCCCCTTTGACACATGATCCAACCCATGTGTCAACTTAGCATAATGCTGAAAGAAGTGTTTGGGCAAACAAGGAATGTCATCAACACTCATCCATACACCCCCCTCGAGGCTGCAGCCAGACGACCTCCATTTTTGTTTTTTCTGCTCCTGTGGAAAAAGTCTGCATACTTTGTAAACAAGGTGTAATATCAGGGTTAGTCACAGATACTAAAGCACAAGTCGTTTCTTTTGTCTCCTGTGCTGCCGCGGCCTTCGCTGCCGCGTCTGCTCTCGCGTTTCCTGTGGAGATAAAACTTTTATCGTTAGTGTGCGCTGCGCATTTACAGATCGCGACCTTGTCTGGTAAAAGAATGGCCTCCAAAAGCTCAGACACAAGCGATGCGTTTAATATCGGATGTCCATCCGACTTCAAAAAATGTCTGTGCTTCCAAAGTGCCCCAAAGTCGTGCGTGACCCCAAAAGCATAACGCGAGTCTGTGTAAATTGTCACACACTTGTCTGCCATAAGTTTTACATGCTTCTGTCAGAGCAACCAATTCAGCTTCCTGAGCCGAATAATTTGATGGCAATTTGCCAGACTTTACGACTTCAAATTCAGTGGTCACCGCGAAACCAACCTTATTCAAGCCTGTTTGTGGATCTTTGGACGCCGACCCATCCACAAAGAGGACATTGTCACAGTTCTCTAAAGGTGTGTCCAACAGGTCTGGACGTGGTGTACACACCTGTTCCAACACTGATAGACAACAATGGTGTTCCTCTCCATCCTCCTCTGTAAGGAGAAGTGTGGCAGGATTCAAAGTTGTGCATCTTTTCACCGTTACATTTGGCATGTCAAGCAAAATCGTGTGATACCTCAGCCATCGGGCTGTTGATAAATGTGACGTTTTCTGTTCTTGCAAAATCATGGAGACTGCGTCTACCATCTGTGTAAAAGGCCTTTCAATCTTGTCACATGACCTCAGCCCTTTCCCTGTTGTCAGGGCTCTCAAGGGCTTTTCAAGAAATGCATAATTTGGAATAAACGTTCGACAATATGCACACATTCCCAAGAATGATAACAATTGTTTCTTTGTTATTGGTCTTGGTACATCTTTGATAGCCTTTATTCGTTTCTCAGAGATAGCTTTACTGTTTGGTGTTATAGTGTGACCCACAAACTGCAGCTTTGTCAGACTGACCTTGTGACCCTCTCTCGCCAGGTGGTTCAAGAGAGTTACAGTGTCAGCCACGCACGTAACCTCATCTCGTGCACAAATCAATAAATCTTTACATCTTTACAATCTTTTTCTCTTTGGCTCTCAACGGAGGTGGTCGCTTTCTCTCCTCATCCTCACCCTTATCTTCCCTGCTTTGCTCCCTTGTCTCGTGAGAGACTCTCTCTGCACTGCTCTCCAAACTAAAATATTATGGATTAACTGGTCTCTTAATGCAATTGACACTATCGAAACTTGGGTTTCGGGGAACCTGACTGCCCTGACGGAACGTTCGCAGCCGGCTATACGATGGACGCGTGGGAGAGGTGGCGAATCGTGTGTCTTGCGGCTCTTTCCGTGGAGGACATTGATATCTACCTTTTCGGAACCATGATAACAGGTATTTTGATGATTGGATTAGGCTTTACCCTGGGTTATCGAAGAATTCAGAAAACGGGAACAGCTGTCCAAAGCCCCACAAGGCTGCCCTTATGATTGAAGCTGTGGGAAGAGCGGTCAGCATTGAGACTGAGACTATAATCGCAATATGGATTCTACCAAGGAGAAGTTCACGGCTTTACAAAGGGAAATTGATTAAAATGAGACCAAAATGGACAAAAACGGACAGAGAGTAGCCTGCAAAAATTGGAATGTTTACTCGCCCCAAAGACAAAACAATCTTATCTTTTCTGGCTCCCCTACAGTGGCCTTGGCAAGGCTGTTGCTGCAATCTACCCCGGGTGTGCAATGCAGTTAGACGCTCTTGCGTTCCTCCCCCACCCTACAGACATTACAGACATTACAGACATTGCCCCCCCCCCCCGACCAATCGCCTCTGTTCGCTTCGATCCGCTGGCCTGGTCAAGCGGGTCTGACCAGCGCCGGATCAGTGGCTGCGGGATCAGATGGCTGCTTGCTGGGCCGGATTTACTTCCCCTGTGGCTTTGTCGTGTATGTGCTTTTGTGTTGCTGAGGTGTTTTTCCTGTGCTCACACTGTACTCCCCAAGGAGCATAGTCTGGGAGTTATTTTATTTTTTTTCCTCATGTAAATGCTGTATTTTTCTTCAATTCTACTTGCATTTCACTACTGATTATACTTGTATGATTGTGTATGTGACGAATAATAAAGAACCTGAACCTGAACCTGAACCTGAACCTGAACCTGAACCTGAACCCATACTTCAATGTGTTTCTCCCCTCTTCCCTTTTCAGCCCTTCTGTGGCTCTCATGCATTTGCATTTTTGATTTATACCCATAAGGAAAAATTCCATAACACCTTCAAAATGGTCTCTCAGTTTGGTTCACTAGGATACACAATCATTGGGAAGACTGCTGATCTGACAGTTGTCCAGAAGACAATCATTGACACCCTTCACAAGGAGGGTAAGCCACAAACATTAATTGCCAAAGAAGCTGGCTGTTCACAGAGTGCTGTATCCGAGTATGTTAACAGAAAGTTGAGTGGAAGGAAAAAGTGTGGAAGAAAAAGATGCACAACCAACCTAGAGAACCGCAGCTTTATGAGGATTGTCAAGCAAAATCGATTCAAGAATTTGGGTGAACTTCACAAGGAATGGACTGAGGCTGGGGTCAAGGCATAAAGAGCCACCACACACAGACGTGTCAAGGAATTTGGCTACAGTTGTCGTCAGAGGCGTCTTACCTGGGCTAAGGAGAAGAAGAACTGGACTGTTGCCCAGTGGTCCAAAGTCCTCTTTTCAGATGAGAGCAAGTTTTGTATTTCATTTGGAAACCAAGGTCCTAGAGTCTGGAGGAAGGGCGGAGAAGCTCATAGCCCAAGTTGCTTGAAGTCCAGTGTTAAGTTTCCACTGCCGTCTGCTGGTGTTGGTCCATTGTGTTTTTTGAAAACCAACGTCAATGCACCCGTTTACCAAGAAATTTTGGCATGCTTCCTTCTACTAACCAGCTTTTTAAAGATGCTGATTTCATTTTCCAGCAGGATTTGGCACCTGCTCACACTGCCAAAAGCACCAAAAGTTGGTTAAATTACCATGGTGTTGGTGTGCTTGACTGGCCCGCAAACTCACCAGACCTGAACCCCATAGAGAATTTATGGAGTATTGTCAAGAGGAAAATGAGAAACAAGAGACCAATAAATGCAGATGAGCTGAAGGCCACTGTCAAAGAAACCTGGGCTTCCACAACACCTCAGCAGAGCCACAAACTGATCACCTCCATGCCACGGCGAATTGAGTAGGGGTCGACCGATATGTGTTTTTCAGGGCCGATGCCGATACCGATTATTACAGATCAAGTAGACCGATAACCGATATTTTGAACCGATATACGTGTCTGGTGTAAAAATGAAAATTAATGCCAAAATTAATAATAACAAGAGCTCTGACAAAAAAACGTTCTTTAAATGCTTTTAAACATGTCTTTAATTCTGAAAACTGTTAATAACAACAACATTTCCGTTGGTTTTAATTTACAGTACAGTGCAAATGAAGGCATAAAACATTAATTTAATTTATCTTTTAATCAAATGAGAGTTAGACTTTATTTTTGGCAAACAAATGAGTTTACTATTAAAATTAAAACATGGAAGAAATAGCGTATTGTGTTATTATTCTCAACAAAAGTTGTAATAATTGTTGTAGTTGTATTACGTATACAGTAATATATTCGGCTAAACCGAACTTATATTTTGACAGGTTGCCATGAGAACCTTTTAGGTTTCTGTAGCCTATGTATATATGATATGACGATCGTTTTACTCAAATGAAACGGTCAAATGCTCATGAAGTGACTCTCCGAGCAGTTCTGGGGATGTTGTTCGTGTATTTATGTCCTCATTTATGCTGAAAACACAGCGAGAATCACGCGCTCGAGTATGTATGTGTGCAGTAAATGAAACCGCACGTCTGTGTCATTCATTAACAGAGATGCAGAACATGCAGGATTCATATTTAAAGTGTTTTTGCGGCTTAATATTTATAGATACTAGTCCATAGCGCGAGTCGATTTAAGTGTACTGACCTACTTTTGATTAATTCATCCAAACTTCGACACATTCCGCGACATTCCGCGTTATACGGTAAATTCCATTATATGACTGCATTCCGCGATTCCGCCCGCATTTTCCGTATCGCGGACATCATAGTGGATTGTGATTTATTGCAACTTCAGCAACGTCTGCTGCTGCCTTACCTTTGAGAGACAACTGATGCGTGATCACTGAGGCAGCTCCAGTTAGCATGTGCTTTCGGTGTGAGACTGCCTTCAGTTTTCCGCGTTGATTGGTCGGACTCGTGACTCCCTACATATCAGATGAGCGGTGGGCGGAGATTGCTCTCAAATATTGAGAGATCGCCTAACTCTCACAGAGTGTTGAGCTAAGACAGGCTGCATCGAGCCAAATAGTGCATTTAAAAATTAAATAATTTCACCTGTATTAATTAGTCACCAATAAATAATGTCACCTGTAAATAGTATGTTTGTTTGCATTATAAAAAAAAATAAAAATAAAAATAAAAAAAATATATCGGCAAATCTGTTTTGAAAATGGCCAGGCCGATAATCGGTCGACCCCTAGAATTGAGGCAGTAATTAAAGCAAAAGAAGCCCCTACCAAGTATTGAGTACATATACAGTAAATTAACATACTTTCCAGAACACAAAAGTTTTTTTTTTTTTTTTGGTCTTATGAAGTCTGCCATCTGCCCTGTACAGTGAAAATCGGGATTCATCCATGAAGAGAACACCTCTCCAAAGTGTTCAAAGGTCTGCGGTTGTGAGGCCAGTTGTATGTACTGCCAAATTCTCTGAAATGCCGTTTGGAGATGGCTTATGATAGAGAAATTAACATTCAATTCACAGGCAACAGCTTTGGTGAAGATTCCTGCAGTCAGCATACCAATTGCACGCTCCCTCAGAACTTGCGACATCTGTGGCATTGTGCTGTGTGATAAAACTGCACATTTCAGAGTGGCCTTTTATTGTGGCCAGCCTAAGGCACACCTGTGCAATAATCATGCTTGTCTAATCAGCATCTTGATATGCCACACCTGTGAGATGGATGGATTATCTCGGCAAAGGAGAAGTGCTCACTAACACTGATTTAGACAGATTTGTGAACAAAGAAATAGGCCTTTTGCGTACATAGAAAAAGTCATTTTGTGTACATAGAAAAATTCTTAGATCTGTGAGTTCAGCTCATGAAAAATGGGGGCAAAAACAAAAGTGTTGTGTTTATAATTTTGTTCAGTATAGTTTGACTATGATGATTTCTGCTTCCTTCCTTTCTTTAAGAGTGGTTGCTTCATTTGTTTTTAGTCAAACTCTTTTGAATTCTCTTACACACCTCTTTAGCCTGGCAACAGCCCTCATTACTCGAGATCAGAAAATTTAGTGAGGCGGTTCAACATTGAATTAACTCCTTTTGTCTTGATTGTGTGAATGTGGGCCTTGCGAAGCTCAAGGTCAGTCATTTCTATTTCTCCCACCATTTCTTCTTCATGTGGAAGATCTCTCTGCCACAGAAAGTCTGGCCCTTTCAGCCAGTTTGACTTTTTCAGCTGAACTGCACTAAGCCCTCTTGAGGCGTGGTCGGCAGGGTTGTTTTAAGAACTGAAATGCCGCCATTGTTCAGGGCATGTACTAGACCAGGGTGTCAAACTCAGTTCCTGGAGGGCCATTGCCCTGCAGAGTTTTGTTCCAACCCTGCTTCAACACACAAAGCATGAAGTTTTCAAATAAGCCTGAAGAACTTGGTTAGTTGGATCAGGTGTGTTTAATTAGGATTGCATCTAAACTCTGCAGGGCTCCGGCGCTCCAGGAACTGAGTTTGACACCCCTGTACTACACCTTATGCAATGAATATGATTGGCTACGGGCAGGAACACTGCCAAAGGATATAAGTATCGCTTTTTATTTATCTTCTTTCTTACTGCTTGTTTCACTTCTGTTCAGTTTTTATAACCAATTCTTACTATGTGTAAGTTGTTGTTTGTTAGCATGTGTTTTTTACAGTGTTCTTTTTTTAGTTTTACTGATACACTACTGCCGTTTGATTGATCTATTTTAATTTTAGATAAATTGTGTAAAAATGTATTATGTCTTTATACGTATTGTCTTTAGTTTTAGTTTTTAATAAACTGGAGTTATTTAAGTAACGTTACTTCAGCATACTACATGGAAATGAAATAACATATATATATATATATATATATATATATATATATATGGGTGTTTGGCTTAGTGTCATCTTAGAATAATTGTTATATTCATACCTTTTGTTGTTTTAATATTTTGAATTGTTTTTAGCTTTATTTTTATTTATTTAAATGTTTAGTTTTGAAATGTTGTTGTATGCATTTGTCATTTTATTTAATTTCTCAATTTTCTTAAATGTGTATATATATATAGTATTTATAGAGTTTTAACTTATAGATTAGTAGAAAAGGTGCAACAAAACCTAGCAGATCATAGACATTCTTGTGAGTGCATTTTACTTGACTTCAACTCAGAATTGGAATTCATCTGTTTCAACACACCATTGAACACCAAGTGATCACTCAACATGAAGCTCTCCCAAGGCCATATCGAGATCTTTTGTCTAAGCACATTCCTTTAGGTGGTGTTGTGGAAAACATTTGTGGAGTTGAAGGTTTCCTGTTCTGCACAAGGCTCTTGCTTCCTTCACAAGATGTACAGCTTCAACAGATGAATTCACACTTAAGCCATCATCAGCATAAAAGCTTCTCTGGATATATTTGATGGACTCTTCCCTAAGCTTTCCATGACACTGTGATGCTAGTCCAAAGTTGGATGAAGCTGCCCCAAAAAGGTGTACCTTCATCCTGTACACCGAAGGTTTGGAGATTGCCAGATTGCCATCATCCCACCAGATAAATCTCAAATAGTCTTGATGTTCCCTTTCAACATGAAATTGATTAAACATTATTTCAATGTTTCACATTACGGCTATTGGACCCTTTCTAAATCGACACAGCACTCCAGCCAATGTCTTAGTCAGGCATGGACCAGTCAAAAGGTGATCGTTCAGAGAGTTTTCTTGGAAGCAAGTTCAGACCTTGGAACCCTCTCAGTATCTCCTCGAGTTGTGATGTCATTCATGAAATGGACATAATTATCATAATACTGCTTATCTCTTCTCAGTCGCCACTCCAATGAGGTTTGTTGTTTGTTATCTGGGAGACTAGGTGTGTCTGTCTTAAAAGGAAGTGGGAGTTCAAAGTGGCCATCTTCCTTTTGCTTTATACCTTCCCCCATCTGGGACAAGAAGAGACTGTCTTCCTGAGAAACGGTATTATCATCTGGACTGTGATCTGTGAAGTCTAATTCAAGTGCCCTAATTATGTCTGTAGAAATGACTTCCTTAACAAGAGTCCAGCAAACAAAGTGTACTTCTTTCTTTAGTTTAAATGATGGCTTCGCTGCAGGCCCCACTTGTTGCACTAAGGTTCTATGACTAATTCCAATGTGCCACTGTAATCATTTACTGTGTACGAGCAGCCGACTATGCTCCGGCCGAGATCGGTTCTTTGTGCACATGGATGATTTTCCTCTCCAGATAGGATTTCCTTGGGAAGAAGGGCATGTTGACCATTTTAGCCGATCAAAAGGCCTACATCGCAATTTAAAGGTGGTGGAAACTTGTCTGCCAATTATTCCAGATTTCTCTGTCATCAGTTTTGTCCTTTGAATTTACATCTTCCTTAGAATGGTTAGGCCTTGATACTTTGATACTTCTTTGAACTTCTTTGGCTATCCATGCAGCTTGTCTCTGAAGAACTTTACAATTATGAATAGGTCTCCATAAAGTTTCTCCAACAGCTGCCAAGCAGTGATGTATGCAGCTTCAGTACCTTTTAAGAAGAATGCAGGCTCTGGCACTGGAAGACAATTGGCACTCATAGCTTCTGCTAGTGTACTGTTCAAATCAAAGCTATTTTGCAATTGTGTCAAGTCATCTTTATTTATATAGCGCTTTTAACAATACAGATTGTGTCAAAACAACTTTTCAATATCAAAATAGGAACATAGTGTGTCAATAATGTAAAATGACAAGATTAAACATTCAATTTTCAGTTAAAGACATTTCATTATTGAATTCAATGATGTCATCGTCCAGCTCAGTTCAGTTTAAATAGTATCTGTGCAATCAAGTCCACGATATCGCTGGAAATTAAGTGTCCGCAACTAAGCAAGCCAGAGGTGACAGTGGCAAGGAACCGAAACTCCATCAGTGACAGAATGGATAAAAAACCTTGGGAGAAACCAGGCACAGTCTCGGGGCCAGTTGACCATACGAACCAGCAGTTTGTGCTGCGAACTCATCTGGTTCCCTAGGTCTTGTCCCTGATGGCCGTTTAGGTGACAAGGTCTTCACTGGAGATCTGTCTCTGGGGCTCATCTAGGTGTCCTGGTCTCTGCTGACATTCAGGCTTGTAGAGATCATCTCTAGGTACTGATCCACCATTTGATCTGGATACGGACTGGATCCGGGTGACTGCAGTTACCATCTGATCTGGATACGGACTGGATGGGTTGGCTACGGTGATCTCGGAATAATAAAGAAACAGACTAATATTAGCGTAGATGCCATTCTCCTTACGATGTCACAAGCACATCGGGTGTTATGCGAAGTTTTCCCTGCTCCAGTTGACCTAATTAATGCAGCCTAACAATCCTTTAACGGATTTGAATATTAGAAGAGTATTAGGGTGTTATGTATATGCCAGGTTAAAGGCATGGGTCTTTAATCTAGATTTAAACTGACAGAGTGTGTCTGCCTCCCGAAGAGTGTTAGGTAGATTGTTCCAGAGTTTGGGCGTTCAATAGGAAAAGGATCTGCCGCCCGCAGTTGATTTTGTTATTCTAGATATGATCAAATGGCCAGAGTTTTGAGAGCGCAGTGGGCGTAGAGGACTATAATGCGATAAGAGCTCACTCAAGTACTGAGGAGCTAAACCATTCAGAGCTTTATAAGTGATTAACAAGATTTTAAAACCTATACGATGTTTATTAGGGAGCCAGAGCAATTGACCTATCGGTAAGCCCCTCACCTCCAACACAGTCTTGCCAATGGCAGTCGAGTATCAGTTGCACGGGGGCAGAACTCGGACATCTTTAGGTTTCAGCGCCATAGAGAAACATTGGAAGATCTGAAGCTCAGATCGGTTTTATGGGCTTTATGTTTCAAAAATAGAAAAACTGTGTCTGGGATACTTGTAACACTGATTCCAGGTATCCTGAGAGGATGGGTAATATAATTTATTTTATAACATTTCCTGAATCCAAACAAAACAGAGCAAAATGTCTCTAAGTATTCAACCCCGATACAAATGAAGACAAAGACATTCACTTTCTGGTTGTTATACCCTCTATTAGGTTACAATTTTCATCTGCTCAAGCAGAACTTTAATGTTATCTTGTGCTTTAACAAGGTATCTCTGGCTAAAACTAGCTAATGTTAAAGTTAGTGAATCCATGCTAACGTACAAGCCTAAATAGCAGACTGTTCTCGTATCTTGTACAGTGTAGATCAAAAACACATAAACAAAGGTCTACATTTCACTGTCTCTTCATATTACACTTGTTAAATGTACATTAATTTAATTGTACCCTGCTGTACATGAACAGTGTTGATCCAGCATATTGTCATCTGCGATCGTGATGACCGACCGTAATATGAGATTTCTCCCGCTTGCATTGAGATCTGTAAAACCTTGCTTCGAGTTCCCCTCCGTATTTGATTTTAAATATTTTATAAATCCCTCTGTGGAATATTTAATTCCAATTGGTGGCCTTCTGTGTCCAAAATTGTGCAAAAACATCGTGGGACAAGGTTTTCACACAGCAGCTGCCATTGTAAGACAGTGAGCCACTCTGTTTGTTTGTCCGAGGGAGCAACAGTAACTAGGGGGGGCGAGGCTTAACGATAGGTCAATTGAGGCATAAGCATTGAAGCTGAAGGAGTTTGAGTTGTCCATTGCAGAGATTGGGCATCATGAACTTGACTTGTATCTGGTAAGAACTGAGGAATGAGCACTTGGGTTGTGGCTGACAGAGACTGGGGAATAAAAGGAGGATTTGAAGCTTGCAGCACTTGGGTTGTAGCTGGCGGAGACTGAGGAATAAAAGGAGGACTTGAAGCTTGGAGCACTTGGATCATGGCTGGCAGAGACTGAGGAATAAATAGAGAATTTTTGAAAGTAGGAACTTGAAGTTCTCCAGCATCATGCAGCGAATCCATCGCATCAAAATTTCCTTCCACTTAATCATAGACCTTTACTCGAGCTCTGGCAGTTCAAGGTTTCTTCACTTGTCCTACATTGCTTGCTGTCTAGCCAGGTCCTCAAATTCAAACTGTGCTAAACGTTGTCTACTTTAAACCTTTGAAGTTTGAGATGCAACAGCTTCAGCCACAGCTTTGTTTCTTTTGACTGAGTGGATGCTAGAATGGGTTGAACTGCATTTTGATTGATGAGACAGTGGTCATTATAAGGAGCCTGTTGAGTACAAGATCTATCCAACATCAGGCCAAAGTTCTTCCTCTTCATCTGCTGTGTGTCCTTCACGTTGCCCTTGTGCTCTTCTAACAATGAATTCTGAAAGCGATATGCATGCATCAATCCTGCGTCGCAGGTCTTGTTCAGGAGTCTGTACTCAAAGTAGCTCTTTATAAATGGCCTTTAACCTGTTAGCCAGCACTCCCCATTTTGGGACTCACAGTTGAAAAATACCTACCAAACTTAAAATTATAACAGTTGCTGACTACAGATTGCTACATACACAATTGTTGGTGTCGTTGCAAAGAAGACCCTTTGGGCTTTACTATCCATCATCCAGAGTTGATAATGCTCAAAAAGATAAAACGTTATAGAGACTGAAGTGCCTTGAAAAAAGTGTACCACACTGAATAAAAGAAAAGTACATGCAATAAGTCCTGGAGCAATCCAGAAAAGTAATGGGTTGAAAGTCAAATGTCTTATGAGTTTATATTTTATATCTGAAGAAGATACCATGAAAAAACTGATTTTCCTGAGACTATATATAGCCCCCCCACCCAAAAATTTGCAATATTTTCATGTACACAACTTGAAAACGTGGCTCAAGTTTATCATGTAAACCTATATAATATATGTTATTTACATATGCATGTAGGACAGAGGGGAGGGGGACACGGTCGCATCACAGAGTTTTCTGGCCATATCATACATCAAAGCACACGGCACACAGTATTCAGAGGAGAACGCTCGAAAATATGACAGAAATGACGATACTCGTCTTTATTGCAGCAGTACAACTGTGGTTCAGCTGCGCGTGACAAATGCTGCCAGTATGAAAGCACAATGGGCACGCGCTGCTCCTGCTCTTCATACGCACCGCTTCTGCGCCGCTCACGCTTGCGGTGTGATACAGGTGTCAGACATTTGAGCAGGGACGTTTCCTCTGAGAAGGCAAGGGAGGCAGTGTCTCCTCTTCTCAAAATTGGATGAGAAAATAATCGATATTGCAAAAATAAAACATCGCAAATATTACTAAATATGATGTTAAAAGTAGAGATGCACCAATTGAAATTTTCTTGGCTGATTCGAATACTTCGAGTACATATAAGTCACCCTCAAATTCTACAATGGATCTCCGCTCCAAGCCAAAGAAAGATCCGCAGAAAACCCACGAACCTGTCGGAGGCGAAACAACAAAAGATGGCGCCCAACCGAACAATCTAAACGAAATCAAAACTGAAAAGAAGCGAGAAGGTGACATACTTGCGATCCTTCTTAAAGAAATACAGTAAGGCAATAACACTCTTTCGCAAAAGATAGACTCTAAAACAACGGACTTGCAAATGTCTATAGAAAACACTCATTCATTTACATTCCTGCATTTAGCAGACGCTTTCATCCAAAGCGACTTACAGTGCATTCAGGCTATACAGTTTTATTATCAGTATGTGTTCCCTGGGAATCAAACCCACAACCTTTTGTGCTGCTAACGCAATGCTCTACCACTGAGCCACAGGAACACTTCTTGTGTGTAGCCTTCTTGAAAGAGTACTGGAGGCCGAACAACGCATTGGTGATACCGAGGATGAAGTACGTCGGATAGAAGGCCTTATGAAAGTGATCAGGCAAGAGAACGATACTTTAAAATATAAAGTGGAATACCTTGGACAATTACAGCAGACGCAGCAACATACGTATAGTGGGCATGAAGGAAGGCAGCGAAGGAAGGGACCCAGTTAAATTCTTCAGCGAGTGGCTGCCTAATGTTTTAGGCGCACAACATTTCTCTGAAAGACTGGAAATAGAGCGGGCCCATCGCACTCTGAACCCAGTGCCGAATCCTGATAAACCTCTGAGACCCATTCTAGTCCAACTACTTCGCTACCAAGATCGGGAAAAAAATACTTCGACTCGCCAAACAGAAGGGAGAAATAACCATGGACGGGAGAAGAATTAGCATCTTCCCTGATATGAGTCCGGACCTAGCTAAGAGGCACAAACAAATGATCCCAGCTCTGAAAGCACTTAAAGAACGGAAGGTCTCTTGCTATCTGGTTCATCCCGCACGCATTAAGATCCTTATGGAGGACGGGAAATCACGGTTCTTCGAGACAACCGGTGAGGCGTTTAAATATCTGGAAGACCAGATATTGTTTACTTGTTGGTACGTCCGCTATCTCAGTCACAGACACGGTGTCATGTTCTTCTTCCGCAACACTCACAGTGAATGAAGAGCCAGCAACCATCAAAGCGTAGTCCATTAAATCTTTTAGACTAACATTGAATTTTCCCTCAGGTAACCATGATCTTACGGGCTCACTCAGTCCGAAACGAAAAATGTCTTTTAAAAAGACCTCATCAAAATGTACCTTGTCAGATCTCTCACAGAATTGAGTGACGTACTCCTCAATAGCAGAACTCCCCTGTCTCAGGTCGAGCAGCTGGTTGAATGGATCCATACCTGGCCAGGGATCCTTGGAAAAGCTGCAGGATCCTCTTTTGTTGAAGTCTTCTGTAATGAGAGGCGTCAGGAAGTTGAGATCCAAATGCAGCTTTATTAATATAAACAAGAGGAGGTCAGACAGGCAAAGTTCAGTGACAGTAACAGGTGTAACGTAGGCAAGATAGACTCATCAACAGTGGCAATGCTAAGGTCGGGGCAGGCGGCAGACAGAGAGAGAGTGTATCTGAAGGGCAGGCAGGGTCAAAAGGGCAGGCAGCAAATGGTCAGAGTCGTAAGAACAGTCCAGGTAAAAAAAAAACAGGGAAACGCTCGGAAATGTCAGACGGGGCTAAACAAGACTTCGCAGTGAGAGAGATGGAGTCCAAAGCTTATAAAGCGTGCCTGACGGAGTGCAGCTGTGTAATTAGTGCAAATGAGTGATTGGTGACAGCTGTGTGATTAGTGCAATGGTGGATGGGAAATGCAGTCCGTGGGTGATGTGCAGCTGTAGTGTGGTGCAAGAGATGTGGTGAGTGGGCGTGAGCTCATGAACCGGATTCATGACTCATACATTGTGTAAATTAATTAGTCTTCACTGTGTAAATTATATCTATCTATGATAGATATAATTAACACGTGAATTATGTATAGATTCTATACATGTATATACATATATCATTATTATTATTTTTTTATTTCTTCTTATTAAAGTTATAAAATTGATTTAGTCAAGATCAGTGAGATTTTCTAGCAGTGTGCTATGATAAACATGAACGGCAAACAGAACAAATATTGGACAGCTTCCCCTTTAAGACCGAAGTCCTGACATTTTATCCTACCCATCAGATTTTCCTACCTCGGCTTACTGCGCTTGCGCGCATCAATATTGCATCCTTTTTCTCACACTGAACAACAATATTTAATATATCTGCATTACTGTAAGGGTATGTTTAGGGTTGGGGTTGGTGTAGACGTTAATAAAACATAATGTAACTGGTAGCATTTTTCATTGTCGAATTGTGCTACCCACTGTTTTAATGGGTGGTAGCAAAATCTGACAGGTAGGACAAATAGACAGAACACCTGATCCAATATATCTACTGTTACATATGCGTTTTCTCTTTCTGCCATTTACTCTCTCTTAAGACCTAAATCGCTGTGTTTATGAGGATACTTGCAAAGATGGGTATTCTGATGCATATAAGTGTTTATGTAATCGTGCAAAGCCAATAAAGCGGAAAAAAGCACGCTCCTCTCACACAGACACAGTGCACGAATATAGCTCTGTTGTTTGTGTTTCAATGGCTTAAAATCAGTTTGTATCAAACTGCAGTGCTTTATAATGCGTGTCCATGCTACAGATGTAGTCCCTCGATTAGGAACGAGCTCCTCGTTTTGTCCTGGCTGCATCTGTCTCCCCTTCAAGTCCTGTGGTGGCATGTAAAGATCGCAGTCACCCAAATGATGAAAAGGCATTACCATAAACAATGTATTTTGCGACACCGCGAAATAAACGATATAACATAATATGAAACGATAGACTTTTTATTTAGTCCATCCAAAATATATCGTCTTATCGCCCAGCCCTAAGTGTTACCAAATAATGTTTCCGGAAATGAAAGCATAAATGTAATTTTTTTGTTTTGGTGTAAATTACTCACTAAATGGTAAACTACCAATAATGTAAGCTACAGGGAGACTGTAGACAGATGTGATTCATTGTATTGCTTAATAGAAAGCCAAATAATATAAAGATTTGTAATACTAACAATTTTTTCCAAAACTAAGTTTTATTAGTATTTTTGATCAATGACGGTGAGGGTGGGAACATAATGTGACATAGCCACATGCATTTACTAGACTGTCTTATTCTGGCGTTTAATACCAAGGAGGACTCTAGCCTGCAAGATATTGAAGGACTGAACTAGGAAGAACGCAGTCTCAGCAGAATGCAGCCTTCCATTTGAGAAGCAACCAACATGTTACTTGTGTTAAAATGTCTCTAGTATAATGCTAACAAAATTAGCATGTTGTGAACATGATGCTAATGTGATTAGGGTTAGTATTAGCGGCTAGTGCCGAATTTTGCCATGGCAAGCACCACTCAAATGTTCTTCAGAGAATGTACATATCTAGCGTTGCTATTACTATTTGTCTGTTCCGCACAATTTGTCGTGGAACCAGGAATGAGGTGTCAAATTGTGCAGCTTATTGAGGAAAGGCATGTTATGACTTTTATAAGTGATCAGGCGTATGATGATCATACAGCGTGCAAGAAATTTGGGCAAAATAAGTCCCATAGACTTAACACTGGCATAAAATGAACTGGTTTTAGCAAGTTTTGTGCTAAATCATGCTATAAAAATGCTTAGTGACCATATAGCAACCAGCCCAAGTAACAGTATACAGTATATGCAGTTATAACTGCATATCAACACCCTATCAACCACCATGAGTACGCTACTAACTGCATAGTAACGCAATACCAACCACCCCAATACCCTAGCAATTGCATAGAAACACCATAGCAACTGCCCTGAGTGCACTAGAAACCAAATAGCAACGCCCTAGCAACCACTGACCATAGCAACTGTATAGCAACTTCTTAGCAACCACCCTGAGTACCCTAGCAACCACCGTGAATAACCTAGCAACTGCATAGTAACCTCTTAATAACAGCCTGAGTATGCTAGCAACTGCATAGCAACACCATAGCAACCACCTTGAATACCCTAGCAACTACATAGCAACACCAAAGCAACCACTCCAGGTACTCTAGCAATCTGTTCTTCTATTTATCTGTTTTTCTGATAGACTGTATTGTCTTGAAAACATTTAAACTAAACTATTTAAAATTTCAAGCTGCTTTAAACTGAAAATCTTCAAACTTCAGGCATTTAAAATTTTTAAAAATTTCTGGCTAGGCTTTTTCAAGCCAATTTAAAGTTTGTCTACAAACTTTTTGATCTAGTTAAATTGACTATACTATAGTGCATTATGCCGCTTTTACCTTGGTTATTTGCCTGCTCTGACAATTTTAAGCTGTTAATGATGTTTGCAAACATTTTACCTGAGATATAAAAACGATGGTTATTTTAGTTAGTTATGGCTCGTTAGCTCTAGCATTCTTCCCGTTTAGAATCAGACACGAGATGAAATAGTGTGATAAGATCACATTTATTTGAATTAATTAATTAATTAATTAATTATCGATCGATCGATAGAGAGCAAGACAGAAAGAGATAGATGACAGTTGAGTGTGTGTTACCTGCATCTGTGTATCTCTCTACAAACAATGATGCTGTGTTTAGTTATTTCAAAAACAGCGATTTTACCATCTCGTTGCTGAGAAATATAATGTAGCGATCTTGTATCTAGGCCATTTTGTTAATAAAAGTCAAAGGGCAGCACTGACAAGAAGTTTCTGTGTGTGCACAGCGCAATCTGAGATATCCTCTCTCTCTCTCTCTCTGTGTGTTCATGTGCATTAATTAAAACAGTGCATTGATATAGAACAGTGATTAAACTGACTTTGAACTACTTGCGCATTAAATGGGTTTAATGCATACATGCCAGCCAATCAGAATTGAGTATTCAAAGACAGACAATGGTATAATAAAACGTATGCTTGTTATATCCACTGAATTTAATACTTACAGTCAGTAACATGAAACCTGTTTTTTCTTAATAGCATAAAAGAATGCCAATACTTTCAGCTACACATTAAAGGAAGCCTGTTTATTTATGCCTTTGTCACATACTATGCAATACATTTGTTTGTTGGTATTAAACATGGTTTTCTATTTCATTTCCAGAATTTCCTTAAAACAGTGAATGTCCTTGTTTCGGATAAAGCTGCAGCATCATGGCAAAGTTTGACGAAAGAAAACACCAGCATTTCACTTCTGAGCGCTATTGAGAATGTAACAGCCCGTCTCTCAGATGTTGATTTTACGTTTACTGAAACGTTCATTGAGTTGAATAGAACTATAATAAAGAACTCTTATAGGGGGAAATCAAACCTGCCAAATGCAACTACTGAGATTCTGATACCACAGGTTCTTAATACAACCTCTTTAACTGTTCTTGTCTTCACAAAGCTTGACAAAGTCCTACCTAGTTATAATAGTGGGAATCTAGTTTCCCACATCAATGGAGATGTGGTTATTGTTAAGGTTAATGAAACGATTAACAACATTTCGTTTACATTTGACATTACTGATCAGTCTTTGGTAAATCCTCAGTGTGTCTTTTGGAACTTCTATCTCAATGCATGGGATTCCACTGGATGTGAAGATAAGCCATCAGGGAATGAAACTGGCAAGATTACATGTGAATGCAACCACACAACCACGTTTTCAATCCTAATGTTCAGCCCTAATGATCAGATAGCCTTAGACTATATAACTTACATTGGTGTATCTATTTTGATGGCCAGCTTGATTGTGTGCCTCATTATTGAGATTATCATGTGGAAGTCAATGACAAGAGATGACACATCCTACATGCGACATGTCTCTATAGTCAACATTGCCGTGTCCCTGCTGATAGCAAACATCTGCCTAATCATAGGAGCTGCAATCACAGAACAAGAGCAGCCAACCTCAGTGGGTCGCTGCAGTCCAGTGGTTTTCTTCATGCACTTTTTTTATCTGGCTGTTTTCTTCTGGATGTTAATTTCAGCGCTTTTGCTCTTTTATCGTACAGTCATAGCCTTGCCTCCAATGTCAAGGGCCAAAATGATGATCATTGCATTCATAGTCAGTTATGGTGCACCTTTGCTCATAGCGGTCATTACCGTTGCATCAACAGCTGGACAAGAAAATTATATATCTAAAAGAAATTCATGCTGGCTGAACTGGTATGAATCGAAGGCCCTGCTGGCATTTGTCATTCCAGCTCTCACTACTGTAGCCATAAACCTTGTGGTTTTGATTGTGGTTCTGTACAAGATGTTGGGAAGAGGAGTTGACGCCGGACCTCAATCAGACGACGAGAAACGTGTCCTGCTGGTCATTGCCATATGTGTGGCTATTTTGACTCCTCTCTTTGGTCTAACATGGGGATTTGGAATTGGAACCATGGTTTCACAAGACTTTGGCATTCATGTGGTGTTTGCACTCCTCAATTCACTGCAGGTATCACTTTCTGAATTTCTATTTTAACTTTATATGAAGGTTACATATTGTGTGCTTGATTCAAATGCAAACTTCAAAGCAATAATTGTCATATTCTTTTATTCTAACAGTCTATTTTAAAGCAACTTGTAATGGGAAATAAGTTATTTCCAAAGTTGTTATGAATATACAATATAATAGCTTTAAACAGCGTTGAATGCTATATTATTAATTACTCATAACTTTGTCCTTATATATTTTTAACACTTCTGCAGGGATTCTTAATTTTGGTGTTTGGAACACTTTTGGATAGCAAGGTATGAATTGATTTTTTTGCAATTTGGTAAACTATTTTGTAAAAATTATTATATTTTCGAAATTATTTTCAAGTCATTAAAAATTTCTAAAGTGCATTAACCCATTTTGTCATATATGGTTGCAGATCCGTGATGCTGTGGCAGAAAGACTGTCAATAAGCAACCTTACCAGGTCTAACCGTTTTAACCATATCAGGGTAAATGCCAGCAAAACAATGCATCTTTTGATATCCATGATATCTTCCTTATAATAGATGTATTCAGTTTATAGCTGATAACTTAAATCTTTAAATTACAGAGTACTAGAGAATCATCTTCAAGCAGAGACGTGTATCCTCTAAGGAGAAGATGTAAGTAGATAAATGATGAACTGGTAAATTATACAGGTGCATCGCAATAAATTATAATGTCGTGGAAAATTAATTTATTTCAGTCATTCAACTCAAATATTAAATAAATTCAATGCACACAGGCTGAAGTAGTATAAGTCTTTGGTTCTTTTAATTGTGATGATTTTGGCTCACATTTAACAAAAACCCACTAATCTCAACAAATTAGTATATGGTGACATGCCAATCAGCTAATCAACTCAAAACACCTGCAAAGGTTTCCTGAGCCTTCAAAATGGTCTCTCAGTTTGGTTCACTAGGCTCCATATGACAATCATTGACACCCTTCACAAGGAGGGTAAGCCACAAACATTCATTGTCAAAGAAGCTGTATGTTCACAGAGTGATGTATCCAAGCATGTTAACAGAGTTGAGTGGAAGGAAAAAGTCAAGTCAAGTCACCTTTATTTATATAGCACTTTTAACAATAAAAATTGTGTCAAAGCAAGTGCACAATATCAAAATAGGATCATTTTTGAGTTAAAGGCATTTCATTATTTAATTCAGGGATGTCATTGTCCAGCTCATTTCAGTTTAAATAGTAGGGCTGTAGTAGGCTACTTGAGTCCGGACTCGAGACATTTTTCTATCGTCTCGGACTTGTCTTGGACTCGTTGGTATTTGGACTCGGACTTTCAAAGCAAAACCACTAACGTTAATCTGGCTCACTTGTTCGGCAAATGGGTAATGTAATTGGTTTAACTCCATCTAGAACGGGCATAGCTATTGGTCGCCTGTTAAATGCACAGCTGCGTCATATGCCTGGCTCTGGGTGTGTGCTGGGTGGCGGCATAAATAATTTTTATTTTGGCCACAGACACGCTGTCGGCAAGTTGCATAATACAGTTTGGTTTTACAAAGTTCGTTGGAGTTTTCCCTCTCACTTTCCTTCGCTTTTAAATACCTTATTAATGCCCGTGTGCATTCTGCTTTCACTTTCATTTCAGGTCGATTGCTTATCTATAACTTACAACGACACATTTTCTGCAATAAACATGGGACTTTTATGAACTAAACGAATAAAAATACAGCATTACCATGCTATAAGCCTAATATAAAATAACAAGCTTATAAAATGTTTAAATGTAAAAAAAAAACTAAAAAAAACTGAAAAGCATCAAACACTGTGGCACCAAATGAAAAAGAAAAAGAACGAATAAGAGCAAAATGAATAAAGTCTGAAGGCACGGAATACACCTGGATCAGGAGCGTAGCCAGAAAGGAGACTCTGGATGTGCATCAGAAAAACTGGGTGTGCCACATTTATTGTCAGATTAATGCAAAAAAAAAAAATGTATTAGCCTTCATTTGTGTGCAGGCTACATGTGTCTGTTAACCTATTCTCCATTTTGGATGTCTTTGAAAATCACTATTTTATATCTGCAACAAAGTGAGTGTGTGTGTGTGTGTGTGTGTGTGTGTATGTGACAGGGAGAGAGACAGTTTTAATGAATTCTCCATTGTGAATGTGTTCTATTGTCAGCCCTGCATTTCACATTGGCCTACCAGTGGTCTCCAACCCTGCTCCTGGAGAGCTACCGTCCTACAGATTTCAGCTCCAACCCCAATCAAACACACCTGAACCAGCTAATCACAGTCTTCAAGGCTACTTGTTAATTTCAGACAGGTGTGTTGGAGCAGGGTTGTAACTGAAATCTGCAGGATGGTAGCTCTCCAGGAGCAGGGTTGGAGATCCCTGATATAAACTCTTAAAAAGAGAAGGCTTGCAAAGAGTATTGTCACCTGTCATTTAGTTCAAATATCTATATCTGCAACAAAATATGTGTGCATGTATGTCCGTATATGAGTGTGTCTGTGTGTGTATCTGTGTAAGCAAGCTTAATGATTATTAATATGATAGTTTAACCATTCCATTTCTATTTGTGTGTGTGTGTGTGTGTGTGTGCGTGTGTGTGTGTGTGTGTGTGTGTGTTTCTGTGAGACCATTGTCCATTTTCGATGAGTTTCACTGTCAGCTATGCATCCAGCTATGTTGGCCTAGACCCTAAAAGCATACCACCTTAGGCCTTAAAATGATTGAACCCTGGTTATCGCTGCTTGCAGCTATATTTTTGTTGTTGTTGATTTTTTCCATTTTCCAAAGCTTTCTCGCTCAAGAGGGTCACCGACAATCACATACAGTATAACCTACAACAGCTCTTTAACTGTGCTCTAGTCAAACGCGCTCACTGTAGCCTAATCATTAACTACACACATCATAAACCCCTTTTAGGAAAGTACAATTTATCACATATTTTAATAAGACTAAACTCCTATTTAACCTGATGATCACAGGTTTAATAAAAATACATTTTAAGTCTAATTATAACACCGCATTTCCACGATTATTCAAACAACGAACACATTATACAGTGAGCAAAGCACATTTACTTTATCAAAGAATAATCATTGACTTCAGTGACTAGGCTATGTAAAAATATATTATGTAAAAACAGCTGTAGCTGCTCTACTAAATAAAAACAAAATGCTTTTAAATAATCCCTCCTTTTTTAAATCATTAAAATTTTGCTCATCCTGCAATGGTGACTTAAACTGTACATGGACCTACATATAATGTTCCTTTTAAATTACTTTTGGTGCAATAAACAATCTTGAATAGATGTCTTGCAAGACACATTAGAGAAAGCAGTAAAATATTCTTTATACATTACATTCAGGATCGCCAACAACATGGCACAGTACATTTAATGGTGCCTGTTAGCTGCTCAAAGGGCGAGACGGCGTGGTCTGGCCTTGAATGACTCAATTATGTTATTATTAAGAGGCATCTTATCTGGGCTAAGGAGAAGAAGAACTGTACTGACCCAGTGGTCCAAAGTCCTCTTTTCAGATGAGAGCAAGTTTTGTATTTCATTTGGAAACCAAGGTCCTAGAGTCTGGAGGAAGGGTGGAGAAGCTCATAGCACAAGTTGCTTGAAGTCCAGTGTTAAGTTTCCACTGCCGTCTGCTGGTGTTGGTCCATTGTGTTTTTTGAAAACCAACGTCACTGCACCCGTTTACCAAGAAATTTTGGCATGCTTCCTTCTACTAACCAGCTTTTTAAAGATGCTGATTTAATTTTCCAGCAGGATTTGGCACCTGCCCACACTGCCAAAAGCACTAAAAGTTGGTTAAATGATTGGTGTTCTTGACTGGCCAGCAAACTCACCAGACCTGAACATAGAGAATCTATTGGTATTGTCAAGAGGAAAATGAGAAACAAGAGACCAAAAAATACAGATGAGCTAAAGGCCACTGTCAAAGAAACCTGGGCTTCACACCACCTCAGCAGTGCCACAAACTGATCACCTCCATGCCACGCCGAATTGAGCCAGTAATTAAAGCAAAAGGAGCCCCGACCAAGTATTGAGTACATATACAGTAAATGAACATACTTTCCAGAAGGCCAACAATTCACCAAAAATGTTTTTTTATTGGTCTTATGAAGTATTCTAATTTGTTGAGAGTGAATTGGTGAGTTTTTGTTACATGTGAGCTAAAATCATCACAATTAAAAGAACCAAAGACTTAAACTACTTCAGTCTGTGTGCATTGCATTTATTTAATACACGAGTTTCACAATTTGAGTTGAATTACTGAAATAAATTAACTTTTTCACAACATTCTAATTTATTGAGATGCACCTGTATACTTATGTATAATTGTGTGTGTGTTGGTTAACTATTAAACTGCTCTTAATATTAAATGTGTGCTCTTAATATTAAATGTGTGCAAATAATTTATGTAACAAACAAATATCTATTTGCAGATGTGATCGGTTCAACTGCATATTCAAGCAGCTCAATCAGATCATCTTCAAGCAATGAATCAAATGATTTAATGAATAACTAGAACCAGAAAATCTGAGCATATCACACCAGTCCTTACACTGACTTCCAGTTACATTTAGGATTGGTTTTAAAGTACTTTTACTCGTTTATAAGTCACTCAATGGTCTAGGACCTAAATATATGGCAGATATGCTCACTGAATATAAACCTAACAGACCACTCAGATCATTAGGATCGAGTCAGTTAGAAATGCCAAGGGTTCACACAAAACAAGGGGAGTCCGCTTTTAGCTATTATGCCGCCCGCAGCTGGAACCAGCTTCCAGAAGAGATCAGATGTGCTAAAACATTAGCCACATTTAAATCCAGTCTCAAAACTCATCTATTTAGCTGTGCATTTGTTGAATGAGCACTGAGCTACGTCCCAACTAATTGCACTGTATTTTATGTATAATCATTTTCTAATCTTAACTGTTTTAAATCCATTTTATATCATTTTAAATTCCTTGTTTTTATTGTGATTATTATTTTTTTAAGCCTCTTTCACTTCCTTTTATGTAATGCACTTTGAAATACACTGTGTATGAAATGTGCAATATAAATAAACTTTATTTGCATAAACTTTATAATAATGTTCAGTTGTAAGTCACACAAAATATTGTTTATAAGTGATTAGTTAATGATGAAATAATAATTTACAAAACATTTATAAACAAATAATAAATGATATGCTAACAATTTGTGTATGTTTTGTTAATTCATTTACAAGACACTTACAAGTAATTAGTTAATGAAGAACTAATCATTTGCAAAACATGACTATGCGTTTATAAATGATTAATAAGTAATGTGTTAATAATTTTAATTGTACATTAAGTTATAAATCATTTACAAAGTGCTTAGATAATTATGAACTAATCATTTACAAAACATGACTATACATTCACAAATTATGAAATATGCTAATGATTTACAAATCTGTCCTAAGTTATCCAAAAAAATAGCATGAAATTATCAAACAGATCCTTAGTAAATGGTTAATAAGTTAATATATTATTAATCACTTATAAATCATTGGGATGTCAACAATGTACTATTATCTCAATAAACATTTGTTAATCGTGAACAAATAAGGATCAAACCTGTCATGAATCTGGTGTGTGGCCTTCCGTCCGACTGCCACAAGAGGTCGCCTATCCATTATATTGACTCTCACACCACACTGGACTGCATTTCCCATCATCCATTGCACTGATGACACACACACACACACACAGCTGATTGCACTGATCACACAGCTGTCACCAATCACACGCTCACCTAAGAGCTATTACATACACTACATAAAACACATTCAGATCCTGATCTAGTTGCCAAGTATTGTTTAGCGTTTATCATTCTCCTAGTGTTAGCTACATACCAAGCTTTTCCGTGTTTGTTTTTGTGTTCAGTCTCCTGTATTGTTCTGCGTTTATCACTCTCCGAGTGTTAGCTGCTTTACTGAGCCATTCCTAGTTTCCATCTCTTATTTTAGTTTAAGTCTAGTCTTTTCGTGTTGCCTTGTTGTCTGGTTCCTGATCTCCTGCCTTGTATATTGGATTAACCCTTTCCCTTCCATTTGGACTCTGTTTGCCCCTGCCTGGTCCATTGCTTGTGTACCTGGATTACCTCTCTTTTCAAGCCCTCTGGATATTGTTCGCCGATCGAAGACCACGCCCGTTTACTTAAGTACTCATCTGCCTTGCCCTCAATATACCTGTTTGCCATTTGTTCGACCCTGCCTGTGTTTGTGACCATGTCTATTAATAAAAGCTTGCACATGGATCCGCACGCCTCAAGTCTCGTTCACCCTGTTACAAAACCATTAGTAAATTATCAGTATATAATTTGTATTTACACAATTCACCATCATATTCTCATTTCCTGACTTGAAACTTGTGCTGGAATCTCTGGAAATGCCTTAAATTGGTTTAGGTACTACTCTGTTAAATATAAGTTCCTCCGTTTGTATGCGTGAGTGTACATCAGTTTCATCACCTTTGTCATGTATTCCTTAAGGGTCTGTTTTTGAACCGCTTCTTTTCTCTCTATTTGGTTCCGATCCTGCATAAATACAGTGTATCCTTACACTGCTTTGCAGACAACTGAATGACTTCTCTGGTAACATTGTTATATAATGCAGTGTTAAACATTGCCATATAACTCATGATGCTACTTCAGTTTGTGCAGGTGTCAAGTGATAGGACTTTTTTGCTTGATGGATGATCGAAGCAGTCTTTCAGTCGGTAAGCGACCGTCCACAGAACCCAGAAAAAGCAAACAGCCCTCATATTTTCTTTGTAATATGTACAAATCTATCTGGTGAGGTTTGAGAGTTGTATTGGTTTGAATATCTTTCCAGTGCAGTGGGACTAGTCACTGACACACTGCGACTGCACTGTCTAGACATGCATGTGTGTGTGTGTGTGTGTGTGCTGAGTTAAAAACAAAAGACTTTATTAGTATAACCCTTAAACTGTTTATATGTCCTTCACATGCTCAACAGCTCGATGTTTTCTCACCCAGCTCGTCTGGATGTTTTTCCTTCGTGCTTTTCAAAGCAACAGCTTTATGATGTTATTCATGCGTTTCTATAAGGAAACACACTGAATGGTGATGAAAGATATTAAATATACAGCAATATTTTCTCTAAAATAGACACAAAAGACCTGGAATATGTCCAAACTGCTTGCCCTGTTTAGTCACTCACTCAGACCATATACCTGAAGTATGTATTTCCCTTTGTTTGATATGTCCGATATGATTTCTGTTGCATTTACTCGGTGTGTAGTTTTGACATGCTTCAGCCTCTGTGATGTTGAAATGGAATGTGGTTTCTGATTAAAGTGCACTTATTAAACCCGAGCGTTTAATTAACATACTACATCATCAGCACATTAAAACAAGTCTAAACAATCCATCAGCGCCTGAAGGATATACAGCAGCTTTTCTTGTCGCAGGACAGTTATGCTGTTAATAATAACTTTTGCTCCTCACCTTGGTATTTCCATCTATTCTGGAATATGAGTCTGTAATTATGATCCAGAAAACCGCTGTGACATGAAAAATAGAATAACACTGCATGAAGGCAAAGAAGAAAACTGTTGTCTACCGCTTGTTCCATAAGAAAAAAACTATCGTTCATTTTATTTATTTATTTTCATGATGATCATAACAATATCTAAGCTATAACTAAATGAATGAGAAAAGAATAACTCAGGCGTGTATAACTGTATAGCATATTGTTTTATAAACAGCATATTGTTTGAAGTACTGCTGAGTGCCATGTAAAAACAATGGTGCATGAATATGGTAATTCATATATTAGAATACTACAGGAATATGATCTGATAACATCACTATATCATAGTTCTGACACCTTTTTAATGGCATGGCAGTGTTATTTTAATGTCATTAATATATTATTCTATTTGTTTCTTATTAGTTTAGATAGTATTATTTTCTGTTTTATTTTTATTTTGGTAAAAGTTTAAATAATTTTGTTGTTTGTTTTTGTCATTTTTCTTCTTTTTATTTTATTTTATTTATAAATGTCAATTTCAATTAATGTTTATTTTATTTAAAGGTTTTTATTTATAATGGTTTTAGTTTCCTGCATCACGGAACAGTGATTTATACTCTCAGTATTAATATTTTTTGTGATAAATGAAGTTCTTAAACGTAAAGGCCCGTACACACCGGGACGAATATCGGCGCGCGTTATTCGCCAGCGTTTTTCAATGCCTTTTTTGTGTTCACACCCAAGCGATTTCCGCTGACGATGAGCCGAGTGAACATGCAAATGCATTCCCTGACATTAGATGGCGCTTAATGTAAAACAGAAATACCCCGGTACACAAGGTGGCGCTGCGCAACTTTACGCTTCTGACACTCGCTTGTCACTCAGAAGAAGAGAGCAAGTTTTTACGGGCTTGTCAAAATCATACAAATTTTAAATCAAACATTGTGTTTGGGGTTATAATTGATAACCAGATTTCGCCGCGGGATTAATTTCCTGAATATAACGTGGTAACGGTCGGTAACTCTGGTGCAATTTGAACGGGAGCGGGCGGTCTAACATTATCCCGTTCCAGACGTCCTTTCAGAACAGCATATCTGTGCTTTATTCTTATCGAGCTCCGGTAACGTTACAGCCTGCACTCGGACCGTTATACGCGCGCTGCACGCGTGAACCAGTGCTTCGTTTTATTTGCGGGGTCTGAGCACAGCATGTGCAACGATGCAGATATAATATACAGCTCTCAAACAGAACTGGCAGGTTGTGATGAGTGACAGATCAGAATAAAGATGGAGTGTGAATGCTTTGTCATTGAAGGACGTTCAACTATCTTTTCTTTTTTTGTATTATGCTTATTCTATCATTTTAAATGTCAGACTGTGTCGAATTTATTTATTTTTCTCTGCTGCACTTTTCACTCTGTTAACAGCAAGATGTTAAATGCATTTAGTATTTTGACAGGACTTATAAAATATATATTAGTCTAAACCTACATTTTTTTCCTATTGTGTTGTAGGCTGAATGTTAGCATAAACGAATTATATCCTGACAAAACGAATAAAAATAAGGATTACAATTTTTATATAACTTTTTTCTCTCTGTGACACTTTATTCCGTGTTGGCAGCAAAATGTTATTGACATTTTTCTGTCAATAAATACAAGACGAATAAAATAAATACAATTTTATGCAGACTACACTTTTATTTGTTAGCCTAACTATCTGTTCAAGCTGAAATATGAGTGAGCCGAGAGCACATACACGGTTCGTTTGTGCATCATAACGGACATAACGCGCGCCTAATGCACGATCCTGTATGTCACTGTAATCATCTTTTCCTTGATTACAATAGTCTCCATCAAAACTTGTGTGTACTAGTGTGACACTGGCTTCTTTTATCCAACTGAGAGATGTAGTTTGCGAATCATATGATATATATACAGGGTTTTTGAGCAACCGTTCAGTCTGTATTACACACGATAAGAAATATGTGCTGCTCCGAAACAAGAATATGTAGAGAGTTGGTACTGTAATTTATGTATAGGCTATATATTTTTTTACATGACTTAACATACGAGTCATAATATTAGTGAATATATTATATTGTAGTTTTATCTCTCATTCAAAGCGCTCATTCAAACCAAGCTCCAGAAGACTACTTTCTCCTCCACCTTCAAGATCCCCAGCGATAACTGCGCTTCGTCCATCTCTCCATCCTGCTGCCGCCATTCCTCCGATTTCAAAACAATCAGCGTTCGCGCGCTAATCCAGAGGCCGCGGCAAACAAGGGGGGAAAAACTACAGCTGCACGTACTTCCTCAGCCGCCAGCCTTTCCGTCCGGACGACAACAGCGGCCCCAAAAACAGTTCCGCAGTCTCTCCAGCACTCACGACTTCTCTCATACAGGCATATCCACTTCCAAGTATCCTTTAACGTCAAAGCTTCTTGAGGGTGCTAAATCAAGCTTAACACAAAACTTTTATTTTCCATTACATGGTTACCCTGATTTTATCTATTTAGGTTGGCCGCATGACTTTCACCTTGGATAATGCTTTATTCTTATCCAGGGATGATTGTTTAATAGCAATTACACAATGTTTGCTTCGTTCATGGAACAATAGGACCCTGACCGACAGTAATATAATCTCATTGAGCTGTTTCATGTTTTCTGCAGGCTACTTCACTTCAGATGACCCTACTTCGAATCAGATGATGTCGTTCAAGTGATCTTTTCAAAAGTCCTTTCTATGGACTGTTTCAACGGCAACAACTTAAACAAACGTTACTGCGCAAGCGCACGTTCAGTGTTGCCAACTATTTTCAATGGAAAGTAGCTAAAGTTTGCTCAAAGTCGCTAAATGTCGCTAGATGACGTCATGCGTAAATGTGCATATTAATGATGTAATCACGTCCTATTTTGCATTCTGCCTAAAATGACGGTGTATAACTGTCCCTAATCCGTGCTCACATAATGTACTTTAATATACAAGCCGAGTGTCCAGTATAAAACTGTTATCATTTAACGTTACATATTTTCTGTCAGACAACGGAACTGAACTTGTAAAACTAGCAGTTACATCATCTGCAAGATACAATTCTTAATATATGAGTTTAATAAGTTTAATTAAGTTTATTGTTGTGTATGAGTAAGTACAATCACGTACAGTCTCTCAGACGTAGCCCAGTAAGCGATCTTAGAGGAGTTCAGAAACTGGAATGAACTAAAGCTCTGCGACAGTGAGAAAAAACTGTCAAATTAAATAGTTTTATTTCAAACGAAGGAGAAGCAGGCAAGTGATTGGTCCGTGCCAACACCGTGTGCACATGCGCAGCTCATTCACATCTATGTCAGCTGCCGTGCGGTCACTGAAATGTGCTGCTCCTCTCAGCCCGGAGCCAGCGCTCACTGATCAGAGCAGACTCAGGGAGAGGTGTAACTCAAGATCTCGCACTCGCAGGACAGTACTGGCCACATTTTGAAAGTTGCTAAGGTTTTTCACAAAGTCGCTAAGTCGGCAACACTGCGCGCATCCGTGACCTTACTTATCTTCCAGTAGACATCCAATATAGTCAATATCAACAGCCAAGTCCCTCTGGAGTAGATTCTTTTTCGATAACAAGCAAAATATGTTTGCTACATAAATCAGACGGACTGAGATGCAGCGATAACTACTTGGACGGACTTATCGAAGGTGCAAATTCCTTCTCTGCCAGCAGGAGATGCCTTAAAGCGGGAGAACTAACGATAGAGGTTTCACCAGTAACGGCTGCTGGGCTGTAAACTGAGCTTACAAGCTCTGCTTTATCAGGCACTTAACATGCAAGATGAAATGAAAAGGACCTCGAACATTTTCTAAAGACAGTGTTCCTTCAGAAATACAGGTGATTAAAAAACACCCGCGCTTCGATTTGACTTTTAAACGTGCATTACATGCTCATGCTTATTCAACAAAGCCTTTCGGAAAATTGGTCCGTTTTGATATCATGGTGGGTCGCCACAAATAAATGTATGTGAAACATCCCACAGCACAACAACCTGAGCGCAACGTCAGTACCCTCTAAACGAATACAGACCGGAGGTTTGACGAAACCGTCCATAGAACCCCAGATGCCATGTTCAATTCGGCTTTCTTCGGCTTCCTCAGAGTCTCAGAATTCACCACCAACCCAAACAAAACCGACCAACTGAAATGCGGCCATTCAATCTTCATTTTGCAATGGTGGAGGGGGGCCAGCAACCAGCCTGGGGTGGCACGTAAATCTTAATTTAAATATAAAAATGTGGTCGACTAAAATACTAGTCTATTTTAGTGCCTAAAACACAGTTGAATACAGCAAATTTCTACTTAACTGTAATTTAGATATTTGCGAATTATTGTATCATGTAACATGACAATTTTTGTATTATTCCTCACCTTCAGGTATTGTGACAAAGGGGTTGACTATAGCTTTATCGCTCTGTCAGTTTAGTTCTGGCTCTCTAAATCCCCAAAACGTGTTCTCTAACATTACATACTCATGGATGAGACATGCAGTTAGCGATAAGAATGCGAAAAAACAACAGCACATAAATGCCAGAATGTTAAACGAGTTGTTTTATGCATTGATTTAAATGGTTTCATTTTTGTTTGTACCTTTAAAATGAATGAAAAATAGCATTTTTTTTCTAGCATAAGTGCATTGTGCATTAAATCAAAATCCATATCAGCTTGAGCCTTATTGTGATCTGCAATTGCAGGATAACCTCCAGAGCCCGCTCCGTTCCAGGAGCTCGCAGAGTCCGCTCCACCCCACGTCTCCGTCGACCTGCCAGAGTCACCCCACGTCTCCGTCGACCTGCCAGAGTCACCCCACGTCTCCGTCGACCTGCCAGAGTCACCCCACGTCTCCGTCGACCTGCCAGGGTCACCCCACGTCTCCGTCGACCTGCCAGAGTCACCCCACGTCTCCGTCGACCTGCCAGAGTCACCCCACGTCTCCGTCGACCTGCCAGAGTCACCCCACGTCTCCGTCGACCTGCCAGAGTCACCCCACGTCTCCGTCGACCTGTCAGAGTCACCCCACGTCTCCGTCGACCTGCCAGAGTCACCCCACGTCTCCGTCGACATGCCAGAGTCACCCCACGCCTCCGTCGACCTGCCAGAGTCACCCCACGCCTCCGTCGACCTGCCAGAGTCACCCCACGTCTCCGTCGACCTGCCAGAGTCACCCCACGTCTCCGTCGACATGCCAGAGTCACCCCACGCCTCCGTCGACCTGCCAGAGTCACCCCACGCCTCCGTCGACCTGCCAGAGTCACCCCACGTCTCCGCCGACCTGCCAGAGTCACCTCACGCCTCCGCCGACCTGCCAGAGTCACCTCACGTCACAGCGGTCTACCCAGTGTCCCTTCACATCCCTGCTGTCTCGTCCGCCCTGCCCTGGTGGGCTCCTGTCTCATTGGCCCCACATGGACCTGGCCCTCCGTCCCCTCCCCTGGTTCCACCTCCGCTCCACCGCCGTCCTGGAGTATGCTTTGTGTAAAGCGTCTGGAAGCCGCTCTTAGGGGGGGGGCTCTGTCATGAATCTGATTACCACTCACTCAAACTGCACATCACCCATGGACTACATCTCCCATCATGCACTGCACTCACACATTCCCGTCCACCATTACACCAATCACACAGCTGTCACCATTCACTCATTAGTCTTGATTGTCTCACCTCACCTGCACCTCATTCACTCACACACATTTAAGCAGCACTCTCACATGTACTCACTGCGAAGTCTTGTTTTGCCCTGGCTAACATTTCCGAGCGGTTTCCCTAGTGTGTCTATCCGTGTACTACCTGGACTGTTGACTCCCTCTCCTGATCGTTTGCTGCCTGCCTCTCTGACCCCGTATGCTTACTGGTTATCCTCTCTGTCTGCCGCCTGCCCTGACCCATTGCTCTGCCTCTGATTACGACTCTGCCTTGTCTACGTTGCCCTCGATACCACTGCTTGATATTTGCCTGTTTAACCTCCTCTTTGTATTAATAAAGTTGCAAGTGGATCTACTCTCGCCTCTGACCAGTCATTCGTTACACATACGCTCACAAGAACCCAACCACTGGCCAAATGGTGAGTTAGACCTGGCTGATGAGACACGGGGCACATGGGTAACACATTTCTGTCTGGAGACTTTAGATCGGTCGTGGACAACATCGCTCAGTCGCCCCGTGTATCGTCAGCTGAATATATTTAGAATTGTTTGTCACTTCTTTAATCATTCTAGAGAGCATTTGATTGGACTAAAATTGAGTCATCTGTATTTTTGGTCAAGTTTCTTGGAAAAGAAAGACTGTAAATCTTAAATGTTTAATTTGTATACTTGCATAACACTAACACCCATAATCCTAAAAGCCACCAAACTCTTCAATTTCTTGAGGTCTTTAAACGAGCTATGCCTTTTTTATTCTTGTGATGTTCTGTTCCTTGAGTTTAACCTGTAATGTTAATGTGTTTTTTTTGCTGTCAAACATCTGCACATTTTCTCTCAGAAAAACAAAACGCCCTGTTTTGGTGCTTTGTCTGGCTTTTCAATAAGTGGTTACTGCATCCAGGGCTGTACGCTGGTTTTTATAAATACAGAGGTCCCAAAATGTTGATGGGGGGGGGGGGGGTTCAGATGCATGCTTCCCGAGAAAATTGAGATTTTCTTGCGTAAATGTGCATATTAATGATGTAATCACGTCCTATTTTGCATTCTGCCTAAAATGACGGTGTATAACTGTCCCTAATCCGTGCTCACATAATGTACTTTAATATACAAGCCGAGTGTCCAGTATAAAACTGTTATCATTTAACGTTACATATTTTCTGTCAGACAACGGAACTGAACTTGTAAAACTAGCAGTTACATCATCTGCAAGATACAATTCTTAATATATGAGTTTAATAAGTTTAATTAAGTTTATTGTTGTGTATGAGTAAGTACAATCACGTACAGTCTCTCAGACGTAGCCCAGTAAGCGATCTTAGAGGAGTTCAGAAACTGGAATGAACTAAAGCTCTGCGACAGTGAGAAAAAACTGTCAAATTAAATAGTTTTATTTCAAACGAAGGAGAAGCAGGCAAGTGATTGGTCCGTGCCAACACCGTGTGCACATGCGCAGCTCATTCACATCTATGTCAGCTGCCGTGCGGTCACTGAAATGTGCTGCTCCTCTCAGCCCGGAGCCAGCGCTCACTGATCAGAGCAGACTCAGGGAGAGGTGTAACTCAAGATCTCGCACTCGCAGGACAGTACTGGCCACATTTTGAAAGTTGCTAAGGTTTTTCACAAAGTCGCTAAGTCGGCAACACTGCGCGCATCCGTGACCTTACTTATCTTCCAGTAGACATCCAATATAGTCAATATCAACAGCCAAGTCCCTCTGGAGTAGATTCTTTTTCGATAACAAGCAAAATATGTTTGCTACATAAATCAGACGGACTGAGATGCAGCGATAACTACTTGGACGGACTTATCGAAGGTGCAAATTCCTTCTCTGCCAGCAGGAGATGCCTTAAAGCGGGAGAACTAACGATAGAGGTTTCACCAGTAACGGCTGCTGGGCTGTAAACTGAGCTTACAAGCTCTGCTTTATCAGGCACTTAACATGCAAGATGAAATGAAAAGGACCTCGAACATTTTCTAAAGACAGTGTTCCTTCAGAAATACAGGTGATTAAAAAACACCCGCGCTTCGATTTGACTTTTAAACGTGCATTACATGCTCATGCTTATTCAACAAAGCCTTTCGGAAAATTGGTCCGTTTTGATATCATGGTGGGTCGCCACAAATAAATGTATGTGAAACATCCCACAGCACAACAACCTGAGCGCAACGTCAGTACCCTCTAAACGAATACAGACCGGAGGTTTGACGAAACCGTCCATAGAACCCCAGATGCCATGTTCAATTCGGCTTTCTTCGGCTTCCTCAGAGTCTCAGAATTCACCACCAACCCAAACAAAACCGACCAACTGAAATGCGGCCATTCAATCTTCATTTTGCAATGGTGGAGGGGGGCCAGCAACCAGCCTGGGGTGGCACGTAAATCTTAATTTAAATATAAAAATGTGGTCGACTAAAATACTAGTCTATTTTAGTGCCTAAAACACAGTTGAATACAGCAAATTTCTACTTAACTGTAATTTAGATATTTGCGAATTATTGTATCATGTAACATGACAATTTTTGTATTATTCCTCACCTTCAGGTATTGTGACAAAGGGGTTGACTATAGCTTTATCGCTCTGTCAGTTTAGTTCTGGCTCTCTAAATCCCCAAAACGTGTTCTCTAACATTACATACTCATGGATGAGACATGCAGTTAGCGATAAGAATGCGAAAAAACAACAGCACATAAATGCCAGAATGTTAAACGAGTTGTTTTATGCATTGATTTAAATGGTTTCATTTTTGTTTGTACCTTTAAAATGAATGAAAAATAGCATTTTTTTTCTAGCATAAGTGCATTGTGCATTAAATCAAAATCCATATCAGCTTGAGCCTTATTGTGATCTGCAATTGCAGGATAACCTCCAGAGCCCGCTCCGTTCCAGGAGCTCGCAGAGTCCGCTCCACCCCACGTCTCCGTCGACCTGCCAGAGTCACCCCACGTCTCCGTCGACCTGCCAGAGTCACCCCACGTCTCCGTCGACCTGCCAGAGTCACCCCACGTCTCCGTCGACCTGCCAGGGTCACCCCACGTCTCCGTCGACCTGCCAGAGTCACCCCACGTCTCCGTCGACCTGCCAGAGTCACCCCACGTCTCCGTCGACCTGCCAGAGTCACCCCACGTCTCCGTCGACCTGCCAGAGTCACCCCACGTCTCCGTCGACCTGTCAGAGTCACCCCACGTCTCCGTCGACCTGCCAGAGTCACCCCACGTCTCCGTCGACATGCCAGAGTCACCCCACGCCTCCGTCGACCTGCCAGAGTCACCCCACGCCTCCGTCGACCTGCCAGAGTCACCCCACGTCTCCGTCGACCTGCCAGAGTCACCCCACGTCTCCGTCGACATGCCAGAGTCACCCCACGCCTCCGTCGACCTGCCAGAGTCACCCCACGCCTCCGTCGACCAGCCAGAGTCACCCCACGTCTCCGCCGACCTGCCAGAGTCACCTCACGCCTCCGCCGACCTGCCAGAGTCACCTCACGTCACAGCGGTCTACCCAGTGTCCCTTCACATCCCTGCTGTCTCGTCCGCCCTGCCCTGGTGGGCTCCTGTCTCATTGGCCCCACATGGACCTGGCCCTCCGTCCCCTCCCCTGGTTCCACCTCCGCTCCACCGCCGTCCTGGAGTATGCTTTGTGTAAAGCGTCTGGAAGCCGCTCTTAGGGGGGGGGCTCTGTCATGAATCTGATTACCACTCACTCAAACTGCACATCACCCATGGACTACATCTCCCATCATGCACTCACACATTCCCGTCCACCATTACACCAATCACACAGCTGTCACCATTCACTCATTAGTCTTGATTGTCTCACCTCACCTGCACCTCATTCACTCACACACATTTAAGCAGCACTCTCACATGCACTCACTGCGAAGTCTTGTTTTGCCCTGGCTAACATTTCCGAGCGTTTTCCCTAGTGTGTCTATCCGTGTACTACCTGGACTGTTGACTCCCTCTCCTGATCGTTTGCTGCCTGCCTCTCTGACCCCGTCTGCTTACTGGTAATCCTCTCTGTCTGCCGCCTGCCCTGACCCATTGCTCTGCCTCTGATTACGACTCTGCCTTGTCTACGTTGCCCTCGATACCACTGCTTGACATTTGCCTGTTTAACCTCCTCTTTGTATTAATAAAGTTGCAAGTGGATCTACTCTCGCCTCTGACCAGTCATTCGTTACACATACGCTCACAAGAACCCAACCACTGGCCAAGTGGTGAGTTAGACCCTTCGGCTGATGAGACACGGGGCACATGGGTAACACATTTCTGTCTGGAGACTTTAGATCGGCCGTGGACAGCATCGCTCAGTTGCCCCGTGTATCGTCAGCTGAATATATTTAGAATTGTTTGTCACTTCTTTAATCATTCTAGAGAGCATTTGATTGGACTAAAATTGAGTCATCTGTATTTATGATCCAGTTTCTTGGAAAAGAAAGACTGTAAATCTTAAATGTTTATTTTGTATACTTGCATAACACTAACACCCATAATCCTAAAAGCCACCAAACTCTTCAGTTTCTTGAGGTCTTTAAACGAGCTATGCCTTTTTTATTCTTGTGATGTTCTGTTCCTTGAGTTTAACCTGTAATGTTAATGTGTTTTTTTTGCTGTCAAACATCTGCACATTTTCTCTCAGAAAAACAAAACGCCCTGTTTTGGTGTTTTGTCTGGCTTTTCAATAAGTGGTTACTGCATCCAGGGCTGTACGCTGGTTTTTATAAATACAGAGGTCCCAAAATGTAGATGGGGGGGGGGGGGGTTCAGGTGCATGCTCCCCGAGAAAATTGAGATTTTCCTGACTTACATGTGTGCACTTTAATATGTTTTAAGGCTCATAAATTGGATAATATAGGTTTAATACCAAGTCAGTGGGCAGTTGAATAAACTATTTTTCAAGATAACAGATTCTTAAACACGAGAATCAGATTGAACGTTACAATGAATGATCCACGCTACAAACTGGAATTAGAGAAGATCTAGTTTGTTAATGAATTTAATAAACTCAGTTATAATTATCCTGGTAGCCTTCAGTAAAATCACGTGTCTAAAATTATTAATCATTAATATTATTATTGTTATTATTTTTTTATCACACTGATAGAAATTAATTTTTTGCATTAAGTTTAAGCTGTATTTTAAGCTGTATTTTTCATTATAAAGCCTTTTTTTAAGTGTCAATAATCTTTTGAGTCAAATTCTAACATTTAATCAGTGAAATAATAAGACATTTGGGCTGTTACCAAGCAAATTAAGTCAACACAGAAGCTGCATCTGAAGTGGCATTTAGATGTATTTACACAGTTTAATACAAGACATGAATGCATTTAACCTGCAATTACAAATGCATAAATAATCTTTTGATATATTAAACATAAAACGTTGAATACTGATATTTTAAATTATATAAAACATGAAAAAAAGTTGACAATACAGCAAAAACAGGCAATATGGTGTCTAAAACCTGAGTCTCTTAATTAACTTTACATTTATAGAACTGTTGTAAAAAACTCTATATCACATTTGTTATCATGGTTATTTTTTCAAGAAAAATAATGAGTTCCGCACACTGATATAACTGCGCCATAAAAGTGTGTATTGCTGCATTTCGAGCATCACGTGAATTGGAGAAAAACACACTCTTCTTGTGAAATTGATTAACAATATGAATATTTCTTCCCCCATGTCTTGAATATTGTGATTATTCTAAATGCATTTTATTAGACTGAATCCTGCAGTGAAAGAATGCACTCTAAATGCGCTCATAGTCTAGACTTCACGTAATGTACGCGTGGGCTCTAGTTGGGGTGTTTTAAAAGGTTTTTGCAAAATACTCTATAATGTCAATCGCACATAGTTCAAACAACAATTAGGATATTATCGCAGACGAGAACACACACCCCTACCGCTCTGAGATCCTACACGATCTGTTATCTTGGCTTTTAATCCTTGCTGCACCAAATCAGACTTAATATAGGCAAAGGTAATTATTATACAACTTCTGTGATCGGGGACCTCAATGGTAGGTACGGTCTTGAGTGCATCACATCACTGTGCTGAAAATGAGATTTTGCATGTCTTGATCCCTTTAAGTTTGAATTTGTTCAGCTTTTATTTCAGCCCACAGTAACGTATGTTTCTCATTTCAGAGTTACATCCACGGCAGCAGTCAGGCTCAGTTTGTGGCAGAGACTCACATTGTTCTTCTCTTCAGTATCCTTCGCTGCACTCAGATCAGTTGCATGCTGAATAGAAGTATTAATGTCTCTTAAAACATGTACCTGTGAACCCGTGGATATGTTGTGATTGGCTGTGGCTTCATGTCTAGTTCAGTCTTTCATGTCAGTCGTGATCGAGCTCCTGAACTCTGCTTCAGATGCAGCGGTCACTTTAGGAATGGTGCTGCTTCACGAGGCTGCGACCTCTGACCTGGACGTCGGGAAGAGGAAAAGTATGCGGCCTGTGCTCTTGATGAACGCCTGATGGATCAGTACAGGGCTAATTGTTGTGTTTCTCTGCAGTCATGTGTGTAGCAGGAGTCGGGCTGGTGGTGCTGTTTTTCAGTTGGCTGCTCTCCATCTTTAGGGCCAAATATCAAGGATATCCTTACAGGTGAGATCATTATACATCTGCCTGATGAATGACCGGAAATATCAGAGAGCCCTAATGAAAATACTCCTGGAATGCATTTTTATGCCAATTACAGATTCTATAATTAGAGTTAAATTAATTTTTAGAATCTCTTGGTATTTGTTTTTAAGCTTATTAGAATGATTTCTGACGGATCATGTGACACTAAAGACTGAATTTATGATGCTGATGAAAATGTAGCTTTGCATCACAGAAAATAAAAGCATTTTAAAGTATATTAAAATAGAAAACCAAAATCTTAAATTGCAGTAATATTTCACATTATTACTGTCTTTTCTGCATTTTCTAACAAATGTGACCCTGGAGCACAAAAGCAGCACAGGTATATTTGTAGCAATAGACAAAAATATATTGTATGGGTCAAAATTATTAATTTTAATTTTATGCCAAAAATCATTAGGATATTAAGATTATGTTCCATGAAGATATTTAGTAAATGTCCTACAGTAAATATACCAAAACTAAATTTTTGATTAGTAATATACATTGCTGTGAACTTCATTTGAACGACTTTAAAGAGGATTTTCTCAATATTTAGATTTTGTTGCACCCTCAGATTCAAAATATTCAAATAGTTATATCTCAGCCAAATATTGTCATAACAGACCATACATCAATGCAAATATAATTTGTTCAGCTGTCAGATGATTTATAAATCTGAATTTTGAAATTGACTGGTTTTGTGGTCCAGAGTCACAAATAAATGCAGCCTGGATGAGCATAAGAAATGTCTTTTAAAAAACATTACCAATCTTAACGATCCCAGATGTTTGAATGGCTGTGTTTGTGCACATTTCTGAATGTTCATTTAAGGATTTATTCATACAAATGACGTATTTACTGACGTTGCCTTTTCTTTTTGTGCAGCTTCCTGTTTGGTTAAATGAAGACGCTCGGAGGAACCGTGGCATATATTAATGTGCAAAGTGCCTTAATGTTTAAAATGAGAGATTGATTTGGTAAAGTTCTGCTTGAGTCTGTGTGTGCCTTTTTTCTTTTCTATCTTACAGATTACATGTTAAAGGTTTCAATGAGAGTGTCAAATTGATTGGATTTCTCTCCCTGAGTGTCAGGAAAGATGTGGGTTACGTGTGAAGATGGAGGGTGCAAACATAGCTAATTAAATGTACAGTTTTATATTGAATCTGGTTCGGTTAAATGCATAGATTTGGAAGACGCACAAAAGCAAGCAAGGTGTTTTTAATTCTACCTCATACATGTGCATATCACGAGTCCCAAGTCGAATCCGATTGGGTGTAACGTCTGAGGTACGAGTGTGAGGTTCAGTGGGAGATGGAGGAGAGCTCGGGGGGGAATGAAGTGTCCTGGATGGGGGTGATTTCTGTCATTAAACGTGCCTTGATTGCTTGCTGCATTGTATTTCTTTTGATTGCTCTTCCAGTCTCCGAGTCAGTCAGATGGACTCTTCAAAGTGGTCCAGTATAATAATATCAGGTGCACAAAGTAATTATTGATTTTTGAGCATTGCACCATACTACCTACTAATTTAGTAGTATTGATATGCTATTCTTTCTTTCTTAAGTTTATCTCTGAGAGCTGGTGCATGCCACACTGCCAGCATAGCTCGATGGAAAACTATCCCACAATGCAATGCTCTCAACTGTATCTTCCATTTCTGGTGTGACGTTTCTGGCTGATTGTTTGATCAGGCTGATGAAGTTAAAGGTTAAAGACGTAATAAATAGGATGTGCTTGAGATCATTCAGGCAATAGTGTGAGTCTGGTGCGATGAGGGGGGGTTTGAAACATGCACAACACTTCAGATTACTGTGTGTATGTATGCGCTTGTGTAGTATATAATGTTCACTGTTTCACATCGTAGTAACACGTAATTTCAGATCATCTCATGTGATTCTACAACCGATTTGCAAATATGTATTCAATGTGAAGTTTGGTTGTATTGTCGTTGTCTGTCCAGTACGGGGCAGCGCTGTCTCTCTGAGCATGTCCATATTTAATAACACTTAAGAAACCATGAATCATGGAAGAGCAAAAGCCCTTTCTGATTTTATTCTGCTTTCACCAACCATAATTCCTGATGTAACTTCAATCTAAGTTAACTTAGGTTTAAAATAAAACATTACTTTATTGAGAACATACCAGCCGTTGCTCCCATGTCATGAATATTGGCTGGACGTATGTTTTATGTAGTAATCATGATATGTGTTGCACATTGAAAGCACCCCAATCTTTCCTTGTTTGTGTCTTGTCATCTGTCAGAGCTGGTGACGGGTTATTACGATGCTTTCTCTTAACAGGTGCTCTCAGGCCATTCTGGTGTAGATGTCACAGAGCCAATCGGGCCAGACGTTGTCTTTAGCTCCATATAAGGACAACCTTGAGTGCTCTGAGCAGTGAGCAGCGGGTTTGGTTCCTCACAGGGACTGTGTGCAGCTCTCCTCACACCAATAACCTCTGTTGTGTGATGTTTACACAAATACAGAATGGAGCATCAATATACATGCTTTCTATAGAAGCCCTGAGAGCCCATGCATGCCGCATTAGTGATATTTGATTTGATTACTTCTTCTTATTGTTATTTATATATCTATACAGAAGGAAATGATCAAATATGTTTTTGAAGCAGTCTCATACACAAGCAGAGCTGGGTAACTCATTATATGTCATCTGGATACGTTATCAGTACTTGTAACTAGATTCAATTACATTATAAAAACTCTCAATCAGACTACATCTACTTTTTATTGATGATGATGATAACATCATAATCACTGAGTAGCAATAAATTATTCAAAATATTCTCCTATTCATGTTAAATGTTCCTTTCTAAGATAGTCTTCTGCTTATGTACACTCAGAAAGTCATCAGTTTTGTTGACATTGACACAGAGATCAGTCTCTAGTCCATAATTACACAGAAAATTGAGAGGCCAAACAGTATTTGATTTATGAAAATCATCTGTTTTAAGAAGTGTTTCAACATTGCATTGCAACTAACACATTAATTAGCTTGCTCTCAGTGGGTTATTTAACCATGCGTTACTATGTTCTTTGTCTTTCAAACACATTAAAATGCCCAAATTGTTCTTTCATATTTACATGTAATGCAGACACTCCCAAGTATCCCCGTAGCACCTTAAGTACCCATGAGATTTTCAATATTTTAATAATTAAGCATCACATTTGCATGCTCGTGGTTCTCTGGTGAATGGTCACATGACATGCAGGTAAAATATTATTTCACTTTTTAGTAAATATTTTATTTTGATTGTTATTTTTAATTGATTTATTTTAATTCAACATTTTCCATGATGTTATTAACTATTAGCTTTTTATTAAATTCAACCCCACCATTAAATATAACCACAATTTAGAAAGCCTTGACATAATGCAGTTTAATGTACTTCATGTTGTTAATTACAACGATTGAATATAAATCTAATAACATTTTAGGGAAGTCTTTTCTAATCTAATAGAATTTATATATATATATATATCTTCCAACATTAAACTTAATATTAAAGACAAGATAAATGTGACCCTGGAGCATAAAAGCGGTCATAAGCAGCACAGGTTTATTTGTAGCAATAGCCAAAAATACATAGTATGGGTCAAAACTATCTACAGTATTTTTATTTTCTGCCAAAACTCATTATAATAAGTAAAGATCATGTTCCATGAAAATATTTTGTACATTTCTTACCGTAAATATATCAAAACTTAATTTTTGATTAGTAATATGCATTGCTAAAAACTTAATTTGAACAACTTTAAAGATGATTTTCTCAATATTTTTTTGCAGCCTCAGATTCCAGATTTTCAGATAGTTGTATCTCAGCCAAATATTAAACCATACATCAATGGAAAGCGTATTTATTCAGCTGTCACATGATGTATAAATCTCAATTTTGAAAAATTGACCCTTATGACTGGTTTTGTGGTCCAGGGTCACATATTGAAAACAATTCTTAATTTATTGCAAGACTTTGCTTCTTTGGCGAAGGTAAAGATGTTAAGGTAGTTTGGATATTGTTGCTGAAATGTATAGAATATATGAATATATAAGTCTCTCAGCTGTGCGTGGCCAAAGCCCGAGGCTGTAGCACTCTCCTGTTGTGTGAAACAAGCCCTCAGGGTTTGGGGCGGTGTTCAAATTCTTGCCTGCATTGTTGAGACGTACAGAATAACTCTTTTTAAGGTAATATTTTCCGAGAACTCTTCCTGTATGACATAATCTCTTCCAGCCTTTCCTTTAGCCACGAATGAAATGTCTTGTTTGGTGCTTGTTCGGAAGCCAGCGAATCGTGCCGGCACATTTGTGAGGAAGGAAAATATTGTGCAAATGCTTTTAGCAGGTTTGTGTACAAAACTGGAATCAAACCGCTAGCAGGAGAATTCATCAATCCAACTGTACACCGGATAACCCACACAAACCGCAAATAACACACTCACGCAACTCCAGCGTGATTAAAAGCATCTGCTATCCTGAAAATCAGGTCTTGCTGACTGTGAACACTCGCCCTTCAGGACACCTGTCAAATAAGGGTTAGGCTCACGGGACACGGTATAAAAGACACGTGTTTTAAAGATAAAAACAGGTCCTGCTCCGTTTGAATGAAACGCAGCGTCACACCCTCGCCTCCCTGTCTCTGTTTTCAGTTGTCTTGGTGTCTACACACGTCCCTCTGTGCATGTTGTTGTAAAACCCTGCCATGTGTCTCAATACACTTTTAGTTGGGTGGGTCAAACGACATAACAGCTTACCACAGTTTATACGTCTTTAAACCAAACCAGCCCCTTTTGATCCAGTTCTTGTTAGATCAGCTTCATGTTACCCATCTTGAGTCAAATGATATTCGACTGAATGAGGAACTACACCCTGATCAGGCATGTCAGCTTCACAGTAAGATGTCAATCAAATCTGCCTTTTCTCAAAGAAAGAGCACATCTCTCACGTGAGAAGCCTCGAGCAAGGCCTGAGATGAGAGCTGAACGTTGACTTTCAGTAACGTTTGGGATTTTAGTCATTAGTCTTTCCTCCACTATTTGTGGGAAAGTCTGAAAATTTGTGAATATCAGTGCATTAGATAATTAGGGCTACTGACTGATGCCAAATGATATTCTGAATTATTAATAAGATATATCTAATAATGGTGTGGATACGCTGTTTTGTTACCATTAAACATAAGCACCACTTGTAACAATCCATTTTTCAGTGAAGTTTGACAATCCGACACTGTCTGATTTCAGTTTAAAGCATAATGAATGATGGAGTATGATTGTTGTTTGATGTCTTTGCTGATTTTAAATCTGTTACTGGATCATAACCTTTGCAAATAATTTTGGAGAATTTGGACATTCACAGTTCAAGTAATATGAAACTCACAGTTCTAACTAAATCTGAACTAATCACATCATTTGCAGTGTTGGGGAAAGTTACTTTTAAAAGTAATGCATTACAATATTGCGTTACTCTCTAAAAAGTAACTAATTATGTTACTTAGTTACTTTTTATGGAAAGTAATGCGTTACATTACTTTTGCGTTACTTTCGTGTTACTTTTTAAATATGAGCAGGGCTTGATTGTTTGTTTTTAATACAAGAAGTTATATTTATAGCAAATGTAAAAGCCTTTCACACCAAAAAGTGTAATGAATAAACCTCAGACTGAAGGACGAGTAAATCACGTCTGTACAGAAGAACACAGGAGAAGTTCAACACTCTTCAGCAATTAAAAAAAATCAAGCACAATTGTTAATTGATCTAAAGTCATTCTTGCTTATTAGTATGGTTGAACTGGATCATCAAAGGTCAGCAGCAAACACATCGGTTAATAAAATGAGATTAGATATATTTGTGTTGTTTAACATGTTTAATTATTGCAGGTTTGCGTCATATTCTGAGTTTGCATTTCACTGTTTTAATTCATTTTGATGAATACTGAAATGTTCACACGGTGCACTGTCAGTCAATACATGGAACTCAGATATTTTCTAGTAAATTAAAAAGTAATGCGTTACTTTACTAGTTACTTGAAAAAGTAATATTATTACGTAACTTGTGTTACTTGTAATGCGTTACCCCCAACACTGATCATGTGTCACATGGCGCTGCTGATCGGTTTGTTTTCACATAAGCGGGCAACGAGCTTGCTGCAAAGCATTTCAATGCTCGGCTAGTGCTTGCTGTAGCAGTTTCAGCACGCTTTAAAAGCCCTCCACCTTCCCCAGCTCCACCTGTATAGATCTGCTATGGAGTCGTTTCATGTATGCTATGGGGGTTATTTTATATGTTATATGTGCAGCAGCAGTATTTGCTACATGCTCACAGCAGCATGTTGTGGATGTATTTGCAGAAACAAGTCTCCACACTTGCTTTGCCACGGCAGCGTAGCAGATCTATTCTATGGAAGCAAGACCGTGCTCATTATTCAACAGTCAGAGACCGTAAATAAGACAGAGTTAGCCCCATTGGTTAATTTTCACCTGTTGTCCCTTTCCAGATAAAAAGGCAACCTAAAAAATTAAAACATAGCAAATTATCACACACAAAAAAACACAGAATAGTACCAGCTCAATAACACTGCTAAATATAATAATGGCAGTATCATAACAAATATTTATAATTTACACATGATTACAAATTTGATTTGCTTTTAGCCATTTCTTTAATTTATATTGAAATGTTTAATAATTTGTACTGCCACTTAATTCTAATAATTAATGTCTTAAACTGAAAGACTGATCGGCCAATGTTAATGTTAATCGGCCTAAACTGTCTCCTCTAGTAATTGCTCTTGTTACTTTTGCATTATAAATTAGCATAATTGTTAATTCATAAACAGCATGGGATCTAGTGTGCATCAGTATCTCTCATCACAGGAAGCGAAGAGGAACATTTACCCAGCAGTCACTGCACCAAACCGAAGTACTACACAAAATACACATTTACTTAATTCACCCCAGGCACGGTTTCTACTCTAATTACTGCTAGATGACATGTAGTTGTTACTTGTAGTCAGTACTGTGTCCACCAAAGGAGACCTTTTTAGTGAAGTGAACTTTAACAGATATTCTCAACACTACATAGGGACCTGAGTGTTGGAACACAGCACTTGATTGTGTGTCATATATGAAAGAGAATGAGTTGTAATGAATGTCAATGGTCAAATCTTCTCGTATGTCCAAAGTAAGTCAAGCATATATTCCACAACTCTGAAAAAAGTAGGCCTAATTGCTGACGCAATACTGTTCACATAATACAACTGGAATGGTAATAGTAATTATAAAAGTGCATGAGTGCTGTCACCTGATGTCCTTCTACCTCTACAGTGCACGTCAGCTCTTCACCTTTGCCCCAGAACTGCTGTATATGCTCTGGATGTATAAGACCCTGAAACAAAGCAGACAAAGCAAACACTTTGCATTTTAGAATTAGTCTCATTTCTGTATTTGGGAACCACAAACAATAGGGATCATCTATTGCATTGAATAAACAAACATCTAAGCATGTCAAGAATCCTCTCCTGGAGGAAGAAGGCACTGAATATAAAGCAGCCGTATTTAAATGATGCTACTTTGTCTAGTAAATCCTTAAAAATGGGAGGATTGCATGTAAACTTAGTCATTTGTGTTGAACTTAAACTATAAAACCAGTCACTAATCGTGTATGGCATTATGTGCCCCGTCACTCAAGAATATGTGCCAGTCATGCCAACAAAGATCTCTGTTGATCATTTACACCTCACACCCATATTTTGAAAAAGACCATTTATTTAATAAAACAGGAAAACTTTTCCCAAAGCAGTTTATATCATTTTGAGCTGTTTGAACTTTTTTTAATATATCATTTTATGAGATATTACGTCATCTTCAAGCCACTTGAACCCATTTATAACAAATTAAAAGCTGAAAACGTCCAGCTTTTGGAAACCATTCACTTAGTGTTACTTTCCACAAACAGGTTACAAGTTATAGGGATAGTTCACTCAAAAATGAAAATTCTGTCATTAATTACTCACCCTCATGTTGTTCCAAACCTGCAAGATATTCGTTCATCTTCAGAACACAAATTAAGATGTTTTTGATTTTCATTAGTGAAATAATTTTCATTTTTGGGTGAATTATCCCTTTAAGGCAAACAAACATATCATGTTCTGTAAAACAATTTAAATATCTTTATTTATTTATTCATTTTATATATATACTGTATATATATATATAGAGAGAGAGAGAGAGAGAGAGAGAGAGAGAGAGATGGACATCATTCATCAACAATACAATTTTAATTGGGTGTACCACAATACACAAAAAGCGCTATATAAATGCATCATTAATTCATTCATTCATTCATTCAATACATAGTACAGCCATGAAACTCTTTACCAGCATGCAGCCAATCAATTGGTTCTTTCTATCTATGTTCAACTTAATTTTCCAGTCCAACTAGACTGTGGTTTAGTCTGCGCTCTGTGTCTACACCCCTCCTCCTCCCCAGCACCACCTGTCTAGATCAGCTTCAGGGTTCTCTTCTGTCGAGAGGCAGTCGTGGTCTAGTGGAGAGAGCGTTGGACTTGTAACCTGGAGGTTGTGGGTTTGAATCTTGGCTCCGGCAGGAATTGTCCATGACTGAGTGAACCCTTGAGCAAGGCACTGATCCCCCAACTGCTTCATTTTATTAGTTTTCATTTTATTCAAATTTAAAAAACGTCCCAACATTTTCAGAATTCGGTTTGTACCGCCGGCATAATTGTGCAAGTGTCTATTTTAGTAAATGCCAATCATTTTTTTTCATCCATATATTTCTGAAACTTGATACATTTTGTCTCAAAACCATGTCCACTGGTGTAACACCATATCCTGATTTTAAATTGGCAATTCTAGAGAAAACTTGAATTAGCTGAAGGACCCCGTTCATGGCCGTGTTACTGAAGCCCATGACATGAGCAGATGGCCAATTTAGTCTCAGAATTGCTCAAATATTGAACTTTTTTGAAACCACTACAAAAGTTAGCTTTTGTTGTCCTTTGGTGTGACACCACTAAATTTAATGACATATATTTTTTAATAAAAAACTGCATGTTACATAACATTAAATATGCATTTTGCAAACGCTTTTATCCAAAGCAAGTCATTACATTGCATCAAAGTACAGTTTTTACATTACTAAGCAAGCTCTTGCTTGTTAAATGCTCTTGATGTTAAACTACACAATCATGGAAAATGATGCAGATGTGTCTTGCAAACCGCTAAAGACAGGTTATCTTGGAACAGCAAGGTCATTAATTGACTCAAAAGGCTGAAACGTCCTGTGGTGTGACAGAAAATGTACTACCACAGGACAAGGTCTCTTCAAAAAGCATTTTAAATAATTAAATAAGATTGGTTTAACTCCTTTTTATTCTTTTTTATTATTTTCAGTGTTCTTAAATGCAATAATTACACTAATTAAACAATTTTCTGATGTTTTTGTACTGTTATAAAGTGTCATGAAAATAAGTATAAATGTGATACTTTGTTTTTGAAACAGAAATAATTGAGGGAGAGAAATGAATGGAAGAGAGACGGCACAGAAATATATAGAGACAATTAACAGGGATCCACGCAGAGATCCTAAGAGAACAATACAGAAAGAAAATAGAATCAAAATCATGCCATAAAATAGTAGCTATAGTTTCAAAAAGAATAATATAATCCTAATGAATCTAGTTTCAATCATATATCAATACTATTTAGCTGTATCATAAATATAAATCATATTTAGACATGCAATGGGGGGCTAGAAGAGTTTCAGTAACATACTGATTGACTACGAGACTGAATTTTGTTTATGAAGATTATTTATATATATATATATATTTGATATTTGACTATGTGAATGCACTGGAAAGCCCCTGTAAAGAAATGTTTATTTAGAGTTATCCATCAGGACAGGTCACAGGTGACAAAACACACATGCTTTGATCAAAGTCTACATTGTGAATGACTTCTCTGGTAACATTGTTTTATAATGCAGTGTTAAACATTGCCATATAACTCATGATGCTACTTCAGTTTGTGCAGGTGTCAAGTGATGTTTTTGTAGAGATGAACAGTCTTTCAGTCGGTAAGCGACCGTCCACAGAACCCAGAAAAAGCAAACAGCCCTCATATTTTCTTTGTAAGATGTACAAATCTATCTGGTGAGGTTTGAGAGTTGTATTGGTTTGAATATCTTTCCAGTGCAGTGGGACTAGTCACTGACACACTGTGACTGCACTGTCTAGACATGCATGTGTGTGTGTGTGTGTGTGTGTGCTGAGTTAAAAACAAAAGACTTTATTAGTATAACCCTTAAACTGTTTATGTCCTTCACATGCTCAACAGCTCGATGTTTTCTCACCCAGCTCGTCTGGATGTTGTTTTCCTTCGTGCTTTTCAAAGCAACAGCTTTATGATGTTATTCATGCGTTTCTATAAGGAAACACACTGAATGGTGATGAAAGATATTAAATATACAGCAATATTTTCTCTAAAATAGACACAAAAGACCTGGAATATGTCCAAACTGCTTGCCCTGTTTAGTCACTCACTCAGACCATATACATGAAGTATGTATTTCCCTTTGTTTGATATGTCTGATATGATTTCTGTTGCATTTACTCGGTGTGTAGTTTTGACATGCTTCAGCCTCTGTGATGTTGAAATGGAATGTGGTTTCTGATTAAAGTGCACTTATTAAACCCGAGCGTTTAATTAACATACTACACCATCAGCACATTAAAACAAGTCTAAAGAATCCATCAGCGCCTGAAGGAAATACAGCAGCTTTTCTTGTCGCAGGACAGTTATGCTGTTAATAATAACTTTTGCTCCTCACCTTGGTATTTCCTTCTATTCTGGAATATGAGTCTGTAATTATGATCCAGAAAACCGCTGTGACCTGAAAAATAGAATAACACTGCATGAAGGCAAAGAAGAAAACTGTTGTCTACCGCTTGTTCCATAAGAAAAAAACTTGATTTATTATAATATTGATATATTACAATATCTAAGCTATAAATAAATGAATGAGAAAAGAATAACTCAGGCATGTATAACTGTATAGCATATTGTTTTAGAAACAGCATATTGTTTGAAGTACTGCTGAGTGCCATGTAAAAACAATGGTGCATGAATATGGTAATTCATATATTAAAATACTAATGATAACATCACTATATCATAGTTCTGACATGTTTTTAAGGGCATGGCAGTGTTATTTTATTGTCATTAATATATTATTCTATATTTGTTTCTTATTAGTTTAGATAGTATTATTTTCTGTTTTATTTTTATTTTGGTAAAAGTTGAAATAATTGTTGTTGTTCGTTTTTGTCATTTTTCTTCTTTTTCTTCTTTTTATTTTATTTTATTTATAAATTTCAATTTCAATTAATGTTTATTTTATTTAAAGGTTTTCGTTTATAATGGTTTTAGTTTCCTGCATCACGGAACAGTGATTTATACTCTCACTATTAATATTTTTGTGATAAATGATTGATATAATTTTAGTGTGATATTATATAGATTGTATGTGATGCTTTCACTTACAACTGTGCTTCAACTGATTTGTTTCAGGTATAAGTTCATGATTTATTTAGCTATTGTGTGTTGCTTATGTTTACTCTCTTCTGTTTACAGCAGTTCAAATAAAGGCCAATAACCAAACCAGTCATATAAGCTTTTCATTTCCATAAATAGTGCGAGTTAGGCTGCTGAATATATTCGTGGCCTGTGTTGGGAAGGTTACAGATTACAAGTTGCACCATTTAAAATGCAAGTAGTGTAACTTTATTAAGTTAATATAACTGATTACATTTGATTACTTTTCTAAATTTGTAATGTTTTCAAACTGTTAATTATTTTCAGATATGTAAAGCAGGCAGGAATAACCTTACTGTACTCAACACTGATTACTGTCGCTTTCAAAATCCTTCATGAATTAAGATTATAATAATCTTAATAACCACCACAAATCAACTTTTTAAACTTTGAGATCATAGTGAGGTTATAACCATAACGTTTAGCAGATATGATACTGTTTATGAAATCAAATATTTGCATAGTTATTACTGAAAACACTGGGTTTTTAAAAAATGCCTTGGAAAAAAATAATAAATAATACAATAATAAAACTTGGTGTCTCATATTTTAGTGCAGTAATTCAATTCAATCTGTATTTGTGTGAAACTATTACACCCTTTGTAATCGTTAACATTTTAAAGTAACTCTGTAACTGATTACATGTATTTTGTAATTAAATTACGTGATTTACCCCTGGTTTCACAAACAAGGCTTAAACCTAGTCTCAGACTAAAATGTAAATCTGAGCTGTTTCAACTGAAATAACTTGCCCTGACTGATTTTAAAATATATGAGTGCATTTATTTTGTCTCAAGATGCACCCCAGTAATGTTTTCTCTAAGGCACGTTTATAAAAATGAAAAATGAAATATTCAAATATGTAATACGCGTCACCCTGGCGTAGTCTGAACTCCGGCTGTGAAACCAGGCCTGAGCTTCATGTAGTAGTGGCTCCCCAGCGCTGCTGGCTGCTGGCTGCTGGCTGTGCTGCAGGAGCTCGCTCTCTCGCTGTCTAGGTAGGCAGCAGGGCTGTGTGTGTGGAGACGCGGCCGGAGACAGTGTGAGGGACAAACACCAGCAGGGTAACAAACACGGACACACACAGTGAGTTACTCAACTTATTCAACTATTCACAGCACCTTTGGGGATTCAGGTTGTGTGGGGTTTCTTTCTACAAACATTGAGGCGTTTGGTTCTAATTGATATTTAATTTATCCCGAACATTTCTACATATGGAGGAACAAACATTCTCGCGAGCGTGATTAGATGTTTCATTCCATCACTGCAGTGTTACTTTTACATGTGCATTTAGATATCCTGATATAAAACGTGTTGTTTGCTTTCTTTCTGCACGAGCAAGGTTGAATTAAACTCGTCAGTATTTTTGAGAGACGCTGGTCATGTGACATGAGTGTTTATTTGCAGTCAGAAGCATATGATTGATTTCACTGATATGAATATATATGTGTGGTTTGGATGGAGGTGACGTGTTAGCGATATTTACTGTTTTATTCGAGAGAAAATATCGGATCACTGCTAAAACATGTATGAGTTTTATTAATATTTAGCTTTATGAGAGTATTATTAGCAGTCTAAGTCCTGACCATGTCTTTGTTTATGTTTGGAGCACTTGCTGTGTAGTAGTGTAGTGTGTAGTATACACAATGCATGGGGACCTGTATTTACTACTGGACCCTACATGTTGAGGGTTAACCTCTGATATCAGATGTAGTCTTAATATTTGCTTAATGGGTTATTTGATTGAACCACTGCAATTTTGAAGGAAAATGTAGTGGTGGCATCACTTGTAGAGTGTTTAACTTTGCTAATAAGTATACAGTATACTGTACAGTATGCAATTTATGTAAAACTTTCACTATTTGGGCAGTCCAATTTAATAATGAATATATGTTCAAACTGTAGTTTATATTAGCTGTCATAATGGAAAGTAGTATTGAACACATTTTATCATAGGATACAGTATCCCATGCTTAACTCTAGCATATAGGCTCACAGCATATTTTGACAGATTATTTTTGCTAAAAAATGTGCATTCTGCATGCACTATGCATACAGCATCCCTGTGCATACTGAGTCGCGTGTATTATGGTGCACTCAAGGCTTTCTGGGAAGTTCGTATTTACGAGATGCAAAGTCATTTTTATGATGTGTGTTCAATTTTAGAGCAAGACGGCAATGTGTATTTTCTACAGAAATTCAGCAAGACTGATCAATAAAGAATCCGCATCAGGAGTGTTTGTGCTTTTTTTATTCAGTTTAGGAATTTAAGGTAAAGCGTGCAATACAGCCAAACAAAATCATTACGCATTCGACGTGAATAAATTAAAACAGCGGCCAGTAAACACACCTGCTCTTTCTGAGTCCATCATTTATGTTGTGCAATGAGGTATGTGAATAATGGCAGTAAAACAAATATGAATTTAAAATGTTTTAATTGTAAATGTAAACGGGAGTAAGAGTTTTGCTCGTGACATGTAAGCATCATAAAGCGATTAAGTCCTTATTCTTATTATTGGAAATAATCGCATTATTCGTGCGCATGTAAACGTAAGCAGTGTTGTGGATGAAATTTGACAAATAATTGTCAGGAAACTAAAAAACTACAGTTTTTCTGGGGTGGGGGGGCTACCGCAGGGGCCTTTGGTTATTTAAGACGCCCCTGAATGCATCAAAAAGTGAAAAATCTTTCACTTTTTTTCAAAATCTTCATCTTTCTCTTTATCTTTCTCTCCTTCCCTTGCTAGCTTGTACTTATTTGAACAATGCCTGAGACTTGGTGTTATTGGCACTTCCTCTGTATGTTTGCCTCTTCAAGATTAATCACTTTATGTATTCCCCAATTGTAAGTCGCTTTGGATAAAAGCGTCTGCTAAATGACTAAATGTAAATGTAAATCCCAAATCGTGTACTCTATGACGTTTTTTAGTATAAGTAGTGCGTTCACACTGAAAATTCCAAAAAGAAAATTCCTAAAAGAAATAGTGCACTTTAAATGCCCGGATGATGCACTTAAATAACCGGAAAAAATTTGTGTGGAATGTTGAACACTTGCTTCATTCACTCAACTGTTACAGTTTTAATTACATCACGAAGGGGGAGGGGCTATCAGACTCTGATTATTAAACGCAAAATAACATAATACAAATCATACACTACATGGTTGAGTACATAGTGCATAGGTACATAGTGTAAACATGTATAGTGTGTCATTTGGGACACAGCTAGTGTGATTCATTTGATCTAATTGCGTGTGTCCACACACTGACATGTCGCCAACCCAGAAAATCAAGGTTTAAAGAAAGTTAAGAGTTCTCCTCCTGTATTTATGACTATGTGATGGTGTTCATGTGCGTCCAACTCGTTCCAACATGACTTGAATGCACTAGTTTAAACTGGTGATATGCATTACTTTTATCTAAATGACATTAGTACACTTATATAAATATTAAGCTTTGGAACGCACTTCCAGTCTGTGCTGAAGTAAGCACACATCTGATATGTAAATGTGATTCGCTAAAGCGAGGCAATACCCTGCATGCATTGCTGGGCTTGATAGGAATGTGTGGTTTTGACTTTCAAAAGCCCAACACAGACACTAAGAAATGAATCTCTTGCATTGCTTTTCCTTTGATTGGTTCAGGAAGGTGAATCTCTGCATTCCTGATCGTAACTAAGCCAGTGTTGTCTGACTCTGTCCTTGATCGTGTTCATGCTGTGGTCATAATCTTCCTCTCACTTACTGGAAGGCCTTCATTCTTCAGCCTGGTTACAAGCGCATGTTATCGGTTAGAGCACTTCCTGAAGAGGAGCGTGTGGTTTGGATGTCATTGTCAATGCTGAGGTTAAAGTGATGTCAGGACACAATACCTCAACAATGTCTGTGGGAAGCTGTTTGCTCATGACCTCCAAGCATTTGGCTTGATTACACTGAATGAAACTTGCTTATTCTGAGGGATTGTGTTGTCTATGTGATGGTGACTCTCCTGCTGTATTGACCCCGCCACAGATTTTATATGTATATGTTTTATATGTGGCTCAAAGTTGGCTTCCATTGTTGATTCCCTAACTAATTTTCCACAGGCCTGTTGTGTCTCACTGTCTCTACAAGTGCTTATATAGTCTTAAATTATTATAAAAACACTGTTTAATTGTGGTCTTTCATCATATGTTGATCTCAGTGTTTTGATTTTTTGGGAAGTACAGATGGTTCCACCCCAGTTCTGCCACATTTTCCCTTATAAAAGCCTCCGAACTTTTAGCAAAAATAGGATGCGTGTACTGTGTTAAAATGATATTTTCCGTATTGGTGTTTCATAGGTGTATTTTTGAATTATGCATTGCACTGTGTTGTGCTTCAGGATTAAAGGAATACTTCGTAAACTACAATAATGTCCTGGTAGAAAATAACTTTTTTAGGTTTTTGTGTATTCTTACAGACCTTTATTACACTTGGAAAAATACAAATCAAATACATCATTAAATGTTCTAAAGACAATGTCAGTTGTTGTTGCCATGCAAAAATGGCCAGCGTGACTGCGTGGTGTTTTAGCTGGTTGCTAGGGCATTGCTATGCATTTGGTGTGTAACTAGGAAGCTTCAATGCCACACCTCTAAAAAATAAAAAAGTTACATTTTATAGAAATATACACGAAAAAGCTAAAGTAATGCATGTTACTTGGTTATAGTAAGCTACCTTACTACACATACAGTGAACATTTTAAATGGTTTATCATGGCATTGTTTGTAATATTACTGTCTACAAAAAAAAGTTTTAGTGCCAAACCAAATACTCCAAAAAAACAAGTGTTAAGCGCAGATCCAAACGATACAAGGATACAACGATGAAAGAGATCCGCACTCGTCCAGATACAGCCTAAACGGCTTATTTCATTTACTTAGGTCACACAAGAATATGTGTAAACCCGTTGTTTTGCCCTGTTCTGCACATATTGTTTTGTGACCTCTGAGCAATAAATGAAATCAGCCTTTTAGGCTGTATCTGGACGAGTGCGGATCTCTTTCATCGTCGTATCCTTCTAATATTACTGTAAAATACTGAAATATGCTATTATAAAATATGAATTGCTATATAATTTACAGTAAAACATATGCTTATATTCTAAATGGTGTTGTTTATTATAATTAATTGCATTAGGGTGTTTTGTGTTACAGCCTATGTCCTGTTTATTGGTAAATGTTTATTGTAGTGCTGTCCAACGATTAATCACATCCAAAATAAAAGCTTTATAATATATTTTTGTGTACTTTGCTTATATATTATGTAAATACACACACTTGCACATATTTGATATTTTTTAATATATATTTAATATTATATATAAATTATACATAAAATATGTAAATATTTTCAAAATATATTCTGTATGTGTGTGTATTTATATATATATATATATATATATATATATATAAATATATTATTTTGGATGTGATTAATCGTTTACCGGCACTAGTTTGTTGTCATATTCTAGTGTTGTGTGTTATGATGGTGTGTGTGTGTGTGGTGTGTGTGTGTGTGGCCTGTGTGTGTGTGTGCCTGTGTGTGTGTGTGTGTGCCTGTGTGCGTGTGTGTGTGTGTGTGTGTGTGTGTGTGTGTGTGTGAGCTGTGTGTGTGTGTGTGTGAGCTTGTGTGGTGTGTGTGTGTGTGTGTGTGTGGTGTGTGTGTGTGTGTGTGAGCTTGTGTGTGTGTGGTGTGTGTGAGTGTGTGTGTGCCTGTGTGTGTGCGTGTGTGTGTGTGTGTGTGTGTGTGGCCTGTGTGCGTGCTTGTGTGTGTGTGTGTGTGTGAGCTTGTGTGTGTGTGTGAGTGTGTGTGTGTGTGTGTGTGTGTGTGTGAGTTGTGTGTGTGTGTGTGTGTGTGAGCTTGTGTGTGTGTGTGTGGTTGTGTGTGTGTGTGTGGTTGTGTGAGCTTGTGTGTGTGTGTGTGTGTGTGAGTGTGTGTGCCTGTGTGTCGTCTGAGTGTGTGTGTGTGTGTGTGTGTGTGTGTGTGTGTGTGTGTGTGTGTGTGTGTGTGTGTGTGTGTGTGTGTGTGTAGTGTGTGTGGTGTGTGTGTATGTCTGTACATGAGTATCGGCCATGTTTGATAGCTCTCTGAGTCATCCTGTGGCTTTCTATTGCACCAGCTGTATTATTATGGTGTTATCAGTACATGAAGAAAATAGTTTAAAACAGAGTTTGAAGAAGGTTTCACGTTCTGAACGTTTAGTGTGGAATGAGAACTGCAGACAGACTTGATTTGGGCTCAACTTTAATATCCCGAGTGTGCCGTTCATTATGTGCACAGCCCTCAGTATCAGAATGATGTTTGTGCAGCTGCCTGTAGAAGCAAATGACTCTGTGTGAAATTATTCTGTTATTCGCGTCTGTTGCTCTCCCACAGATCTGCCTGTGTATTCTGTCAGGAATCAGTTGAGTTAGAGCGAGATCTCTTGAAAACAAACCCTGATTGATTCATTGAAAACTACCGTACTTGTAGCAGATTCTGCTGTAGATCAAACTTGCAGTTAGAATAGAGCTCAAAAGAGAATGATGCTTTAGTCATATTTTAAACTTGACAGATGTGACCTCAAATCACTAGGCGTGTTTCCATTACCCTTCAAATTGCGCAAATTCAAATTGCGAATTGAAAATACGCCTAATGGAAACGCGTCAATTTCGCAAAAACTCCTATATATCGCAAAAACGTTTTTTTTTACGCTCGCATGAGGTGTTTTTTCAGGCAATTCGAAAAAGGAATAATTCGCAAAAGTGCAATGGAAACTTTTTTTTACATTTACACGTCACGCGGCGTATGTAAAAAGTCACATAATCATTATTCAATGTACAATAACACTTCATACGTGGTCGCTCTCGAATATAAGGGGCTTTCCCTGCCATTAATGCTTAAATCATTTACACGGCACATGTCTGCGGCGCAGCGTGGCTCTGATACGCCACTGAAGCTGACGGCGGCCTGTCTAGACGATGCTTGTTTATTCCAGCCACACCACGCATGTTATGAAGCGTCTCTCCACGCTGCTTCTGTAGAGATACACACTTACGCCTAATCTGAATAAATATAGACAAAATCTCACCAAAATCCATTGCCATGAGTTATTGCGAGAGGCAAAAGTTACAATTTAGTCGCAAAACATTGGTTAATGGAAACGCCGTAATTTCAAAATACTTTTTTATCGACATTTATTTAACGGAAACGCTCCTACTGTCTATAGCTGGGTTTCCATCACCCTTTTTTAATGCGCATTTTGAGGTATCGAATGAGAAACGAGTGATTGAAACGCCAAATTTCAAATAAAAATCCCTTAATGTTTTTACGCTCGCTTGAGGATTTTTGACTTGTGTTAAAAAGGGTTAATGTGAATAATGGGTAAAGATCCAAAAAGTCATGTGAGTTTGCGCTATGAGACGAGATAACTTGACTAGCAGTGGACTGATTTCCTTCACAGCATCTGAAATGTTGTTTTGGTCGTTCTGAAAAGCCTGAGCAAAGTCAGTCATCAAAGTATCTCTGTATAATTGTCTTACATGACTGTGTTCCCAAACAGCAGCATTCACCTCCGAAAGCAATGACAGTATTTATTATGTTTCATCAAGTAATTTGTCAAATATGAAAATGATTATATTCAGTAGCTTATCCTAGTTTTCTATAAGTTATTTAGTGGTAGTTTACCAGGTAGTGATGATTTTATTCTCTTTGACTCGTTGGATGGAAACGGTGCTTGTTCACAAATGTTTTATGCGATATTCCAATTTTGCGCATAAGTAAAATTCGCAACTTTGGATGGAAAAGATCAGCTTGAACATTCTAGCAAACATCGTGGCATAGAAGACAAAGGTTTGGGATGATACGACGACAAACATTTCAGACCGGTTTCTTTTTCATGTGGTTTTGTAGCACTTCATTGGTTTATTCATGCTTTATGATCTATGATAAACCAGCGGAGGCTGTAGACTAAACACTCCTGGTCTGACTGCACAAACCTGTATCCACCTCAAACGGCCACTTGAACGTTGTGAATACTGTTGCTCTTCTCTTGGCTGGACCTCGTGTTCCTTTCTTTTCTTCATTGCTAAAGTTCTTTCTGAGCTGAATGGTGGGAAGGGGTCATATCTACAATCTACAGCTATTCCTTCCTCAAATTGATTGTCTGACTCTGAACCCTATTGTGGATTGCAAAGTCCTCACGTTTATCAATGTCCTTCATGAAGTTTAGAAACAGTAAACGTCTCGTCACTCTGTTGGTCTATGTCATCACTTAAAGCTGATATTTTGAATGGGTCTGGTTGAAAGATTGAGTTGCATCGAGCCGTTAGGAGTGAACATGTTTGCTTGTAGTAATAATACTTCCTTATATTTATATAGCGCTTTTCTGGGTACTCAAAGCGCTTTACATAGAAGGGGGGGGGGTAAACCACCAATGTGCAGCATCCACCTGGATGTTGTAGTGTCAGGTTTACTGTGCCATTCAAGTTCCTCCACTTGTACTGAATTTATCTGAGAAAATGTCCTGTTTAAGTTTACGCTGCTTATATTGCTGCTTCATACAAAAAGTCCAGGTCATATTTCACCCAAGAAGAAGAAAAAAAATATTATATATATATATTCATGTTACTGTAATAGATTCACTTGGTTTTATTAGTAATAATTAGTAGTTGTCATTATTTTCTCATGCTTCTTGTTTTTTAATTTTTTTTATTACAGAAATAAATACAATTTTTTGTATTTAAATCTACATAAATTAAACACAGTCCAAAAAATAGATATGGAATAGACGGAGGGAACATTTTTAAATAATAAAATATTATTACAAACAAATAAATTCAGTTAGATATGAATTTTTAAGTATTGAATTAGGCCTAATACTTTAATACTATTAAGGTAAATATGATTATTTTATGCTTACCAAATTGACTTTAATAAATGCCTTAAATTTTCCTTTCTTTCTTTTGGGTTAAAATACGACCCGGACATGTTCTTGACCGGTGAGCCTTGTTTCTATTCAACTGGCCAGGCGGTTATTGCTTGGTTTACATACAGAATATGAAATCATATCTCTCTCGCCTCAGTAAATGTCCCGTGTGCACTTCAGGTGGACCTGTAAGTACACACCTGTCTTCTCTGTTTGCACTGAAGTAGGCTTTGTTTTCACACTCCACATGAATTCTCCTCAGGCAGCAAGACGCAGCGTTTCAGGTACTTTTGTGAACAGAGATGAGGGTCGTTTTGCAATGGTGGAGTTTGAAGAACCAACCAAACTCTGATCTCAGTGGACCTCTTAAAACTGAACGTTCCTGATGTTCAAGATCTGGCTTGTTTAACAGGTGGTGTGTTGTGCTGTAACCTGATCTTCAGGAATGTCAAAATCTCATTCAATATCTCAGTGGTCTGGAAACACATTTAGACATAATGAAAGGAACCGTTCACTTCAGTCTAGAAATGTGTGTAATGTGTGCAAACTTCCTGTAAGACCTTTATTTTTAACAATGTTAGTCAAGCAGTCTCGCACACAAAATGCTTTATTAAACATCATTGAAAAACACAATGATTATTTTCATGACAGTTTGTTAATGTTTTATTACTCTGTTTGTTGTTAGTGTCCGTTGAGTGGTGCTAAAAGGTTAATGCTACTTACTTTCCACTTACAGTAAACCCGACCCTAAAGCCTACAGTGTTTGCAAAAGCAAAAGAGAGATAAAAACACAAGTCTTTGAGCTTGTTTATTGTGACTTGTGTTTCATTGACTGCAGCACTATGCCATATGGGTTACCGAGCAAGTTTACTTCAGAAAAGCCATACTTACAGAGCTGCTTATGTGAAGCAGGTGTCATAATTTAATAGTTTACAAATCATGCTCTATAGTAACATTTTTGATAATCTGCTCCTGTAATCATAATTTGTGTGAAAAGGAATTAAAGTTGTTGGTTTTTTACTGCCACTGGTGTTCATTTCATCTGGAAACTGAAGTGAATTGTACGTTTCATTGTCTTACAATGATTCAATGTTGTATAGATCATTTATATGTAAATGAGATTGGCTAACTTCATTGCATGTGAAGCACATCATTCACCGTTGTTCATAAAGGTGTGGCCATGTTTCTGCTGAAAAAACATTGATATCTAAATGTGATTGGTCATAAGTTATTTAGTGGTAGTTTACCAGGTAGTGATGATTTTATTCTCTTTGACTCGTTGGATGGAAACGGTGCTCGTTCACAAATGTTTTATGCGATATTCCAATTTTGCGCATAAGTAAAATTCGCAACTTTGGATGGAAACCCGGCTATTGAATGGAAAAGATCAGCTTGAACATTCTAGCAAACATCTTTGGCAGAATGTGTTCCATAGAAGACACAAAGGTTTGGGATGATACGACGACAAACATTTCAGACCGGTTTCTTTTTCATGTGGTTTTGTAGCACTTCATTGGTTTATTCATGCTTTATGATCTATGATAAACCAGTGGAGGCGTAGACTAAACACTCCTGGTCTGACTACACAAACCTGTATCCACCTCAAACGGCCACTTGAACGTTGTGAATACTGTTGCTCTTCTCTTGGCTGGACCTCGTGTTCCTTTCTTTTCTTCATTGCTAAAGTTCTTTCTGAGCTGAATGGTGGGAAGGGGTCATATCCTACAATCTACAGCTATTCCTTCCTCAAATTGATTGTCTGACTCTGAACCCTATTATGGATTGCAAAGTCCTCACGTTTATCAATGTCCTTCATGAAGTTCAGAAACAGTAAACGTCTCGTCACTCTGTTGGTCTATGTCATCACTTAAAGCTGATATTTTGAATGGGTCTGGTTGAAAGATTGAGTTGCATCGAGCCGTTAGGAGTGAACATGTTTGCTTGTAGTAATAATACTTCCTTATATTTATATAGCGCTTTTCTGGGTACTCAAAGCGCTTTACATAGAAGGGGGGGGTAAACCACCAATGTGCAGCATCCACCTGGATGTTGTAGTGTCAGGTTTACTGTGCCATTCAAGTTCCTCCACTTGGACTGAATTTATCTGAGAAAATGTCCTGTTTAAGTTTACGCTGCTTATATTGCTGCTTCATACAAAAAGTCCAGGTCATATTTCACCCAAGAAGAAGAAAAAAATATTATATATATATATATATATTCATGTTACTGTAATAGATTCACTTGGTTTTATTAGTAATAATTAGTAGTTGTCATTATTTTCTCATGGTTCTTGTTTTTTTATTTATTTTTATTACAGAAATAAATACTATTTTTTGTATTTAAATCTACATAAATTAAACACAGTCCAAAAATTAGATATGGAATAGATGGAGGGAACATTTTTAAATAATAAAATATTATTACAAACAAATAAATTCAGTTAGATATGAATTTTTAAGTATTGAATTAGGCCTAATACTTTAATACTATTAAGGTAAATATGATTATTTTATGCTTACCAAATTGACTTTAATAAATGCCTTAAATTTTCCTTTCTTTCTTTTGGGTTAAAATACGACCCGGACATGTTCTTGACCGGTGAGCCTTGTTTCTATTCAACTGGCCAGGCGGTTATTGCTTGGTTTACATACAGAATATGAAATCATATCTCTCTCGCCTCAGTAAATGTCCCGTGTGCACTTCAGGTGGACCTGTAAGTACACACCTGTCTTCTCTGTTTGCACTGAAGTAGGCTTTGTTTTCACACTCCACATGAATTCTCCTCAGGCAGCAAGACGCAGAGTTTCAGGTACTTTTGTGAACAGAGATGAGGGTCGTTTTGCAATGGTGGAGTTTGAAGAACCAACCAAACTCTGATCTCAGCGGATCACATTGAAGTGTATTCAGCCTCTTAAAACTGAACGTTCCTGATGTTCAAGATCTGGCTTGTTTAACAGGTGATGTGTTGTGCTGTAACCTGATCTTCAGGAATGTCAAAATCTCATTCAATACCTCAGTGGTCTGGAAACACATTTAGACATAATGAAAGGAACCGTTCACTTCAGTCTAGAAATGTGTGTAATGTGTGCAAACTTCCTGTAAGACCTTTATTTTTAACATAGTCAAGCAGTCTCGCTCCCAAAATGCTTTATTAAACATCATTGAAAAACACAATGATTATTTTCATGACAGTTTGTTAATGTTTTATTACACTGTTTGTTGTTAGTGTCCGTTGAGTGGTGCTAAAAGGTTAATGCTACTTACTTTCCACTTACAGTAAACCCGACCCTAAAGCCTACAGTGTTTGCAAAAGCAAAAGAGAGATAAAAACACAAGTCTTTGAGCTTGTTTATTGTGACTTGTGTTTCATTGACTGCAGCACTATGCCATATGGGTTACCGAGCAAGTTTACTTCAGAAAAGCCATACTTACAGAGCTGCTTATGTGAAGCAGGTGTCATAATTTAATAGTTTACAAATCATGCTCTATAGTAACATTTTTGATAATCTGCTCCTGTAATCATAATTTGTGTGAAAAGGAATTAAAGTTGTTGGTTTTTTACTGCCACTGGTGTTCATTTCATCTGGAAACTGAAGTGAATTGTACGTTTCATTGTCTTACAATGAGTCAATGTTGTATAGATCATTTATATGTAAATGAGATTGGCTAACTTCATTGCATGTGAAGCACATCATTCACCGTTGTTCATAAAGGTGTGGCCATGTTTCTGCTGAAAAAACATTGATATCTAAATGTGATTGGTCATATGTTAATGAGATTACATTTCTGTTGTCATGCAACCCCCCATAACCCAGATTATAAGAGTTGTGCCATTGATTTTCATAAATAATTACGTAAAATGGGCCAAAAAAAGAGCCATATCTGTTGCCCAAACTATGTGAAGGTGGGCTATTTTAACTCGGGCACTAGCAAATACATGGCCATGCGTTAAAACCCTGTGCCATTTGTAACCCATTTGCAGTTTGTCAACAACTTTCCAACAACTTGCTTTCGGCTGAGAAATAAGATTATGATGTGGACACCAAATTTTATTAATCGAATGCTGAATTGTATGTGTTTTTAGGTCATCATGTCCTCATATAAGGTCTGTCTCTGGGAATGTTCTGTTATTTCTCATGTGGCCTGTTTCCTTAGCGAATGAATGAGTCTTTGTTACATATACCGACTCAGACGTCCTTGAAATGAGTTTACCATTGATAGATTGGGAGGACATTACAAAATATATGGTTTGTTTTTGAGCCCAACGGTGGCAGTTTTTACACTGACACTGTATAAAAGCACAATCTGTTTATTTTAACTTTCTTTCTGCTTGAACATGCAAAGATATCACATGCTCAGCATGTGTTTCCAAGTGATTCAGCATATGTCTGTCCACTGTGTTATTTTTCCTCTGCAGTAGCGACTTTTTAAAGCAACAGGATGTTTTAAGACGAGTGACGTATGTTGATTTAAGAAATGCATTGAGCTTTTTCCCACCCCTTTTCTCTCTCGCGACTTTATTGCATTGCTTACATCTGCGATGGAAACGTTGGTAGTAAAGAAAAGCACGCACGCTTCCCTTCCCCCTCTCCTTCTCCTCCTTCTTCTCCGTCTGTGCCTGCCTGTCCCTCCTCCCTCTCCGGCGGACACGCCGACCGCTACTCCCAGCCTGTCAGGAAGTGTTATGACTTGCTGCCGTAGGTCTTTGTGAGGCAGACAGGAATGCTGGTGTTTCAGATTAGCCTTGAAGGGTGTGGAGCGAGTACTGCCTCTACTGCTGCAACCGCTGGTGCCTACAGCTCCGTTCTCAGCTCCCGTCGGAACGGTTTGTCTCTGTTTCTCTTTGTTTTTGCATCTTCCTGTCTCCCTCTACATCCTCCATTCTCTCATTAACGTTATACACTGGGGAAAAGCATTACGCTGCTTATATTGCTGCTTCATACAAAAAGTCCAGGTCATATTTCACCCAAGAAGAAGAAAAAAATATTATATATATATATATATTCATGTTACTGTAATAGATTCACTTGGTTTTATTAGTAATAATTAGTAGTTGTCATTATTTTCTCATGGTTCTTGTTTTTTTTTTTTTTTTTTTTACAGAAATAAATACTATTTTTTGTATTTAAATCTACATAAATTAAACACAGTCCAAAAATTAGATATGGAATAGACGGAGGGAATATTTTTTAAATAATAAAATATTATTACAAACAAATAAATTCAGTTAGATATGAATTTTTAAGTATTGAATTTAGGCCTAATACTTTAATACTATTAAGGTAAATATGATTATTTTATGCTTACCAAATTGACTTTAATAAATGCCTTAAATTTTCCTTTCTTTCTTTTGGGTTAAAATACGACCCGGACATGTTCTTGACCGGTGAGCCTTGTTTCTATTCAGCTGGCCAGGCGGTTATTGCTTGGTTTACATACAGAATATGAAATCATATCTCTCTCGCCTCAGTAAATGTCCCGTGTGCACTTCAGGTGGACCTGTAAGTAAACACCTGTCTTCTCTGTTTGCACTGAAGTAGGCTTTGTTTTCACACTCCACATGATTTCTCCTCAGGCAGCAAGACGCCGAGTTTCAGGTACTTTTGTGAACAGAGATGAGGGTCGTTTTGCAATGGTGGAGTTTGAAGAACCAACCAAACTCTGATCTCAGTGGACCTCTTAAAACTGAACGTTCCTGATGTTCAAGATCTGGCTTGTTTAACAGGTGATGTGTTGTGCTGTAACCTGATCTTCAGGAATGTCAAAATCTCATTCAATTCCTCAGTGGTCTGGAAACACATTTAGACATAATGAAAGGAACCGTTCACTTCAGTCTAGAAATGTGTGTAATGTGTGCAAACTTCCTGTAAGACCTTTATTTTTAACAATGTTAGTCAAGCAGTCTCGCTCCCAAAATGCTTTATTAAACATCATTGAAAAACACAATGATTATTTTCATGACAGTTTGTTAATGTTTTATTACACTGTTTGTTGTTAGTGTCCGTTGAGTGGTGCTAAAAGGTTAATGCTACTTACTTTCCACTTACAGTAAACCCGACCCTAAAGCCTACAGTGTTTGCAAAAGAGAGATAAAAACACAAGTCAGAATACAAGTCTTTGAGCTTGTTTATTGTGACTTGTGTTTCATTGACTGCAGCACTATATGGGTTACTGAGAAGTTTACTTCAGAAAAGCCATACTTACAGAGCTGGTTATGTGAAGCAGGTGTCATAATTTAATAGTTTACAAATCATGCTCTATAGTAACATTTTTGATAATCTGGTCCTGTAATCATAATTTGTGTGAAAAGGAATTACATTTGTTGTTTTTTTACTGCCACTGGTGTTCATTTCATCTGGAAACGGAAGTGAATTGTACGTTTCATTGTCTTACAATGAGTCAATGTTGTATAGATCATTTATATGTAAATGAGATTGGCTAACTTCATTGCATGTGAAGCACATCATTCACCGTTGTTCATAAAGGTGTGGCCATGTTTCTGCTGAAAAAACATTGATATCTAAATGTGATTGGTCATATGTTAATGAGATTACATTTCTGTTGTCATGCAACCCCCCATAACCCAGATTCTAAGAGTTGTGCCATTGATTTTCATAAATAATTACGTAAAATGGGCCAAAAAAAGAGCCATATCTGTTGCCCAAACTATGTGAAGGTGGGCTATTTTAACTCGGGCACTAGCAAATACATGGCCATGCGTTAAAACCCTGTGCCATTTGTAACCCATTTGCAGTTTGTCAACAACTTTCCAACAACTTGCTTTAGGCTGAGAAATAAGATTATGATGTGGACACCAAATTTGATTAATTTAATGCTGAATTGAAGCAGAAAGTATGTGTTTTTAGGTCATCATGTCCTCATATAAGGTCTGTCTCTGGGAATGTTCTGTTATTTCTCATGTGGCCTGTTTCCTTAGCGAATGAATGAGTCTTTGTTACATATACCGACTCAGACGTCCTTGAAATGAGTTTACCATTGATAGATTGGGAGGACATTATAAAATATATGGTTTGTTTTTGAGCCCAACGGTGGCAGTTTTTACACTGACACTGTATTTTGAACTATATAAAAGCACAATCTGTTTATTTTAACTTTCTTTCTGCTTGAACATGCAAAGATATCACATGCTCAGCATGTGTTTCCAAGTGATTCAGTGGAGTTTCAAGTGATTCAGCATATGTCTGTCCACTGTGTTATTTTTCCTCTGCAGTAGCGACTTTTTAAAGCAACAGGATGTTTTAAGACGAGTGACGTATGTGGATTTAAGAGATGCATTGAGCTTTTTCCCACCCCTTTTCTCTCTCGTGACTTTATTGCATTGCTTACATCTGCGATGGTTATGACTTGCTGCCGTAGGTCTTTGTGAGGCAGACAGGAATGCTGGTGTTTCAGATTAGCCTTGAAGGGTGTGGAGCGAGTACTGCCTCTACTGCTGCAACCGCTGGTGCCTACAGCTCCGTTCTCAGCTCCCGTCGGAACGGTTTGTCTCTGTTTCTCTTTGTTTTTGCATCTTCCTGTCTCCCTCTACATCCTCCATTCTCTCATTAACGTTATACACTGGGGAAAAGCATTCTCTTTCTGTCTGTCTGTTTTCCCAGCCGCTCTGCTAACGGCACAGCATCTGTAAAAGCTCTCTGCCGTTTGAGTTCAGATTTGTTGCATCTGCTTGCAGTTTGGAGTGAAGGAAGCAGCTTTGGGGTAAAAGTCTGGTTGTTTTAAGTGAGATTTTAAAGTGTTTTTTGCATCTCGTCAGACTGGTAAATCCATTTTGTGTGTTGGAGCACATTGTCAGGTTTCTGTTTTTGAATAAAACACAGAGAAAGCATTTCGGTGACGGTTTCGTTTTACTTTAACTTAACACGGCGTAATGGTTTTGACTTTGTTCAATCGCTCGTGCAGTGTTGGCAATCCTTAGAGACACTGAAAACTAGTGACTAGACAGGATTCTCTGGTTGCTTAGATTTGAGCATGACTCAGTCCCATGAGGTCACACTACTCTTTACTCATTTGGTAGGTAAACAAACCTTAGTCAAATTAGACTACATCTATACTTGAATTGTGAAGAAACTTATTAAAGCATGAATTGTGGAAGAATCGATTCAAACCGATGATTCATTGGAGGTATGTAGCACACAGTGCTGTCTCAGAGAAAGGGGTACCACAAGGGTGGAGAATTGGCCCGTTTGTTTTTTGTCTTTTTTTCTAAAGAAAATTCCAGTGAAGTTTCCCTGTTGGCTTTCTAAATAGCTGAAGGATGACATCAAATGTAGACCTTGAGGAAAAAAACAAGCAATAATGTTAGTATGGTGCTGTCTTTGAGGGTTATTTACACAATAAACAGTTTAACCATTATGTAACGTTGGCATCGCCTTATTTTTGAAAAAAAAAATCAAAGTCCATAACTTAATGCAGTTCTACTGGGGTGTGGTGGGACGGATTGCACAGTTAATGACATAAGTGTTGGAAAAAAAAACACAAGCTGGAGTGGCAACTATGGGAATGAAGGTGTTGAGATGCGTCGCGGGTGTGTCCTGATTCATCATGACTTCTTGTAAGGTACAGGAAGATGCGTCTCGGGCAGCTTATAGTGCTGCAGTGCTGTAATCGCTGCATCTAAGAGCAGATCTCAGGTCAGTTTGTACAGAGGAGCATGATTGAGGCTGAGACGCTGCATCTGTTCTCGGTTCAGTTGCTGAAGTTGGACCCAGCTCAACAATTTTGCTTTTGTTGTGGTCTTGATTCAAATGGTTTGTTACCATAATGTGTTCATTGCCTCTCACTGAAATGTTGGGCCAGTGCCATAATACGGCAATTAAATAGACGCTAATAATTATTGTGATATCCTGGACAAATATTTACCTTGGTTTTAGTGTATTGTGTTTAGTGTATTATTGCTTATTGTTTATTTGGGTGAGTGATAAGGTTTATGCTATACTGTTAAAAATAAAGGTTCTTTATCGACAGCTATGGTTCTAAGAACATTGAACATCCACAGAGTCTTTTCATTGTATAAAAGGTTCTATATAGACAAAAACAGTTCTTTAGATTATTAAAATATTATTCATAGTAAGTGTAACACCCCCTCCCGAATTGGTTACTGAAAGGTTCTTTGGGGAACCAAAAGTTGTTCTTCTTTGACATTGTTGCAAAACCCCTGTTTGGAAGCTATATTTTTAAGAGTTTAGTAGTTAATTTCACAATTAAACCACAGAAGACTGTAGGACAGGTTGGACAGCATCTGGTGTTCAGATTTATTCACATCTTCATAACATCTTCATCGGTGATAAAAAACAGGCTGATCTTCCAATGAAACACATACCGACCTTCACTTTTGGCTGTGGTTTCTTCATTTTAGTTGATTTATTTCAGTTTCTCTTCTACAATTTTCTCTGTGCAATAACTGGATTTGTGACTCTTTGCTAGGCTTTTACTTTCCTCGATTTCCAATCGTTTCTCTAGTTGACGAAACACAATGAAGCAGGTTTTAAATAGATTTTGTAGTGTTTCAATCTTTGTCATGGCAAAGAATCACGTCACTGCGATACTCGCATTATATCGAGGTTGCACTCAAAAGGACCTGCCTTAACACACCCTCTCGAACATACATTTTGCCCAAATATAGTCTACTCTGTTGCACGCTTGATAGATGTTTGCATGTCATTTCCATGTCTTATCATCATACTGTGCAATCCCTCTTCCAGGTTTCTCTCTCAGAAGACAGTGTTCATTTACTACAGCTTGGAGGTTCAGACAATAACGTTTTTGTCCTTCTCTCCCCAGAAAGACATACTTTATTCGACTGAGAGAGCTTCAGGGGGTTAGGAGATGGCAGGAAAGATATCCAAAGATGAGCTGGAGGAGTTGCGGGACGCCTTTGGGAAAGTTGGTGAGTGTTCTTCCTGTCTGACCAGTTTTGTGTATTCTAATCACTACTTGGCGTGCTAGCCATGAAGGTGTCTTTTACCTTCACGTATCTTGTGATTTCTACTGATTCGTCTTTGTTTTCTTTGCATAGATGAAAACGGCTATATTTCTGAGCAAAGCCAAACATTAAGATGAGCAAGCTCTTCACATAGCATTTGGATTCTGGGTTCAAATGTAATTGATTGGGAAACTCTAGACTGTTATTTTTTTTGTGATGTGATTTATTTTGCAATGTTTTCGGTCCTCCTAACTGCTTGTGAGGCTTGTTCCGTAACAGTTTGCATTGTTGTTGCTCAGAGAGACATCTGGGATTTTCATTTGACCTCATGAATTTTTGGCATCACCTGTTGCCTGGCGCTTAAACGGTCCTCGTGGACTCATGTACTCTTAACTGCAAACCAACAAGTTTACTGCCATTTATATATATATATATATATATATTAGGGATGGGCATTTTAAGTAAATGTAATATTCGATAATCGCTGGGTATTATTCGATTACTATTCGAAAATCGCACCCCTCCCGCGCATGTACCCGCCCACCCACGCGCACACACACACACGCACGCGCGCGCACACACACACACACACACACAGAGAGAGAGGGGGAGAGAGACCATCCAGGCTTTCAATCTGTATGATAACAAACTGTTTAGTTAATTAGAGAATAGTCTATCTTAACCCAAGAAAATTAATGGTTGTAAAGTATGATTGCTGAAACAGATTAATATAACATAAACGAATGACGGCATTTATTAACAGAACATTCCGTCGATTATCAACTGCTCATAAGGCTAGGACATTTCTATTTTAAAAATGAACATGAACATTCATATTATTAAAAAGAAAATCTTAAATCTGATTAATGCATCAATGAATATTAGGCGTAAAACATATTGCGCGCTAAACAGAATATCATTCTTAAAGCATATTACACGCTAAAACATTTTGTGAACCGCCTGAATGACGGCACTTATTATGTGAACATTAATTTTAACGTCTGTCTTCATAACAATAACCTATTTCATAGATACAAATATATTAAATGAACATGTTCACATGCTCGGGAAGACAGGAGTGTTGTTCACAATTAGTTCGGTGAACTTTGAATTGAAACTAGTGACTAGACAGGATTCTCTGGTTGCTTAGATTTGAGCATGACTCAGTCCCATGAGGTCACTACTCTTTACTCATTTGGTAGGTAAACAAACCTTAGTCAAATTAGACTACATCTATACTTGAATTGTGAAGAAACTTATTAAAGCATGAATTGTGGAAGAATCGATTCAAACCGATGATTCATTGGAGGTATGTAGCACACAGTGCTGTCTCAGAGAAAGGGGTACCACAAGGGTGGAGAATTGGCCCGTTTGTTTTTTGTCTTTTTTTCTAAAGAAAATTCCAGTGAAGTTTCCCTGTTGGCTTTCTAAATAGCTGAAGGATGACATCAAATGTAGACCTTGAGGAAAAAACAAGCAATAATCTTAGTATGGTGCTGTCTTTGAGGGTTATTTACACAATAAACAGTTTAACCATTATGTAACGTTGGCATCGCCTTATTTTTGAAAAAAAAAATAGAAGTCCATAACTTCATGCAGTTCTACTGGGGTGTGGTGGGACGGATTGCACTGTTAATGACATAAGTGTTGGACAAAAAAAAAACACAAGCTGGAGTGGCAACTATGGGAATGAAGATGTTGAGATGCGTCGCGGGTGTGTCCTGATTCATCATGACTTCTTGTAAGGTACAGGAAGATGCGTCTCTGGCAGCTTATAGTGCTGCAGTACTGTAATCGCTGCATCTAAGAGCAGATCTCAGGTCAGTTTGTACAGAGGAGCATGATTGAGGCTGAGACGCTGCATCTGTTCTCGGTTCAGTTGCTGAAGTTGGACCCAGCTCAACAATTTTGCTTTTGTTGTGGTCTTGATTCAAATGGTTTGTTACCATAATGTGTTCATTGCCTCTCACTGAAATGTTGGGCCAGTGCCATACGGCAATTAAATAGACTCTAATAATTATTGTGATATCCTGGACAAATCTTTACCTTGGTTTTAGTGTATTGTGTTTAGTGTATTATTGCTTATTGTTTATTTGGGTGAGTGATAAGGTTTATGCTATACTGTTAAAAATAAAGGTTCTTTATCGACAGCTATGGTTCTAAGAACATTGAACATCCACAGAGTCTTTTCATTGTATAAAAGGTTCTATATAGACAAAAACAGTTCTTTAGATTATTAAAATATTATTCATAGTAAGTAAAAAAAAAACGAATTGGTTACTGAAAGGTTCTTTGGGGAACCAAAACTTGTTCTTCTTTGACATTGTTGCAAAACCCCTGTTTGGAAGCTATATTTTTAAGAGTTTAGTAGTTAATTTCACAATTAAACCACAGAAGACTGTAGGACAGGTTGGACAGCATCTGGTGTTCAGATTTATTCACATCTTCACAACACATCTTCATCGGTGATAAAAAACAGGCTGATCTTCCAATGAAACACATACCGACCTTCACTTTTGGCTGTGGTTTCTTCATTTTAGTTGATTTATTTCAGTTTCTCTTCTACAATTTTCACTGTGTAATAACTGGATTTGTGACTCTTTGCTAGGCTTTTACTAGCCTCGATTTCCAGTCGTTTCTCTAGTTGACGAAACACAATGAAGCAGGCTTTAAATAGATTTTGTAGTGTTTCAATCTTTGTCATGGCAAAGAATCACGTCACTGCGATACTTGCATTATATCGAGGTTGCACTCAAAAGGACCTGCCTTAACACACCCTCTCGAACATACATTTTGCCCAAATATAGTCTACTCTGTTGCACGCTTGATAGATGTTTGCATGTCATTTCCATGTCTTATCATCATACTGTGCAATCCCTCTTCCAGGTTTCTCTCTCAGAAGACAGTGTTCATTTACTACAGCTTGGAGGTTCAGACAATAACGTTTTTGTCCTTCTCTCCCCAGAAAGACATACTTTATTCGACTCAGAGAGCTTCAGGGGGTTAGGAGATGGCAGGAAAGATATCCAAAGACGAGCTGGAGGAGTTGCGGGACGCCTTTGGGAAAGTTGGTGAGTGTTCTTCCTGTCTGACCAGTTTTGTGTATTTTAATCACTACTTGGCGTGCTAGCCATGAAGGTGTCTTTTACCTTCACGTATCTTGTGATTTCTACTGATTCGTCTTTGTTTTCTTTGCATAGATGAAAACGGCTATATTTCTGAGCAAAGCCAAACATTAAGATGAGCAAGCTCTTCAAATAGCATTTGGATTCTGGGTTCAAATTTAATTGATTGGGAAACTCTAGACTGTTATTTTTTTTGTGATGTGATTTATTTTGCAATGTTTTCGGTCCTCCTAACTGCTTGTGAGGCTTGTTCCGTAACAGTTTGCATTGTTGTTGCTCAGAGAGACATCTGGGATTTTCATTTGACCTCATGAATTTTTGGCATCACCTGTTGCCTGGCGCTTAAACGGTCCTCGTGGACTCATGTACTCTTGACTCTAAACCAACAACAGTTTACTGCCGTTTATATATATATATATATATATATATATATATATATGAAGAGCTCTTCAATATGTACATGGACTTTATCTGTTATAAGTAATTATTTGTGTTTATTCACTAACACTTACTGGGCATATAGTGTGTGTGTCAGCTGCAAAATAAGCACTATTGCAGTACCAAGTCTCTTTAAAGTGTTAGTTCATCCAAACATGAACTTGTTTCTATTCAATGCTGGCTGATGCTCATAGCAGACGTTTCTTGAACATATACTCACATGGGCTCTTAGTGTACTTCAGAAGTGGATTTTGTTAAAGTGGTTTTTAGATGCCTGGAACATCCATGTTAGCCACTACCTGAGTTTGAGTATTGCATGGAGTAGCAGTAGAGAATTAAAATAGTATGTGAGTAGATTTACAGAAAGCAATGCATTTAGGAGTGTAGTGTGGTTTATGATCTTAAACTTCTGGGTTTTAAAGTTTGTGGATGTTTTTCATGGCCCTTGACAAGAATGTGCTTCAGACTACGTTTTCCCTTTAACTGATTTCTCCAGCAGACTGAGCAGAAAATTGAGGCCTAAACTGTTGCCAATATCATGCTGTTACAATGCACATACTAGAAAAACCCCAGTGGCTCACAGTTCCTGATGTTTTTTTAAATGCTGTTTAATCTGTTTTAGTATCGCAGATAGCATTTGTTATATAGATCCTATAACACAACAGCTCTGTTTCAAACCCAGTGACCTGCCTACTGCAGCCAGCTTTTAGCGAAACATTCTGTGCTTCCACATATTTGGCCAAACCAAGAGACCTTGTTCTGGCCAGAGTCTAAGGCCATGTTGGGTCTCATTTGTGGATAATACCAGAATGCATTGCTTGAAGCTCAGTAAAAATGTTCAGCCTGAGCCATCACATCATTAAAATGTGGCCTGTGTTTTACTCATAGGCATAAATTCTATAAATACAAAACTCGTTGTTTTTGCAGTGTTTTATTTAAGTGTATAGATGTATTTGTTTTTGTATTAACATTTATATTTATGTTATTAAGCAGCTTAAAACGTACCCAAGAGATATTTTCACATTTCTATAATGTATTATTTTGCATGCATATACGCAGCAAAATGCAGATTTTCTCAGTTTGTTGCTGATATTTTTTTACTCATCAGACTATTTAAATTGCATTTCCTCAAATTTTTTTCTTTGTAGTTGAGGATTCTTTTTTTAAGATGTTGAACTGTAATGTAACGAAAATGTTTTGTGCTTTTAGGAAAGATGCAAGAAGTTGACACTAAACCAATACTTTTCATTTTTCTCCATAGATTTGAACGGCAATGGCTTTATCTGTGACCATGAGCTCCATGACCTGTTCAAAGAGGCCAATCTGCCCCTGCCGGGGTATAAAGTCCGAGAGATCATCCAGAAACTGATGGAAGAGGGGGACAAAGACAAGGACAATAAGATCAGCTTTGACGAGTTTGTGTCTGTAAGTGTCTGCAAACCGTTCTGTTCCTCATGGATGTGGGACATATACATTCCTTAATATCAATAATAATTATACATGTGCCTCCTATATATACCATTTATAAATATCCAAACTATGATAAAGACTTGCTACACACGTAAATCACTTTTTCTTCCAAATTTTCCTTGTGCTTTGGATAATAAAACGTTGCCCAGTGAATCAACACTTTGTTCTGTCTATAAATGTTAAATTTGCAAAGCAAATGTTAATGTTGCAAGGAAAACACATTTACATGATCACGTATACTGTTCAGATATTGTGCTGCGCACGCATGAGATTTTAACGGGTGAATGCAAGTTACATCTTTTACAAAACAGTTGAATGATTAAAGTGAACCCGTTTCTGCGTGATTAATGAATTAAGTTAGTAAGAATTGTATGTGAGGTTATTTAGAATTTGAAAGCCAACAAATTCTTCAGAAAGCACCATTACAGCGTTAAATCCCTGATTTGCATAATCAGCAGTATCTTACAGCAATAGTAGACAATACATTGTACATTGAGATTAGAGTTTCAGTGCTGAATCCAGACGGCATTTTGCCATTGCATCATTTTTAGTAATTAGCGTTACTAAAAGAATGATGGAATAAAGATAATCAGTATTAAAGGCTGTTTTGGATCTCATCCCATGTGCTACAGACACAGTGCTTCAAACTCTGTGAGTTAGTTGAATAGAGTTGTGCTACAAATACATGATACAATAGGTTTAGAAATCCCCCAAAACTAATGCTACCGGTCAAAAGTTTGGGATAACTATGATTTGTTTTTGAAATAAATATTGGTCATACTTTATTTCAAGGTCCAATTCTCAATAATAACAAGCTATTAACTATGATTTTTTCCTCAATAAACTCCTAATATTCCGCGTATTAATAGTTAGGGTCATTTTGGTTTAGGTGTTGCGTAGTATTATGGATGTAGAATATGATCATGCAGAATATGTGCTTTATAAGCACTAATAAACAGCCAATATGTTAATAATGGGCATGCTAATAAACAACTAGTTAACAGTGAGAATTGGTCCCTATACTAAAGTGTTATCAAAATCTCTTATGCTTATCAAGGCTGCATTAATTTGACGAGTAAAAACAGTAATTATGTGAAATATTACCATTTAAAATAGCTGTTTTCTATGTAAATGTATTGTAAAGTGTAATTTATTTCTGTGATCAAAGCTGATTTTCAGCATCATTACTCAGTCTTCAGTGTCACATGATCTTCAGAAGGATTTGCTTCTCAAGAAACATTTATTATTATTATTATTAATAATGCTGAAAACAGTTTTTGCTGTGATTTTCTGTAAACTGTGATGCGTTTTTGTTTTTCAGGATTTTTTTGGTGAACAGAAAGCATTTATTTGAAATATAAATATTTTTGTTGCATTATAAATGTCTTTACTGTCTAATTTACTTTATAATAATGTATTATTATTCATTATTATTTGTTTTACATCTTTTAATTTTAAGAAATATTTCTTGAGCAGTAAAGCAGCATATTAGAATGATTTCAGTCTTGGTGAGCATAAAACATTTAAAACCAAACCTTTGACCAGTCATGTGCATTTAAAGGAGAGACCAAAGGCTATACACATCTCTAGATCCTGCTCTATACCTTTTTTGCAGTCAGTAATTGTTGCTAACATTAAAACTGTTTCATTGAGACTGATTGTTGATTCTTCCTCTGTGTTTGTTTGCACTGCTGCGAGGAGTTTATGAGCAGCTGCAGGCAGCCTCCATTCACTGACAGTCCTGCTTTCATTACCCACACATGCCACATGTCAGAAAATATGTGCATCTGTTTAGTTTCAAAGACCTTGTGTGTGTTTGACCACATGTGTATTTGTGTATTTTTAAATTAGTAATAGTAATACATATTTTCTTTGTGTGTGAATCAGTTGGTTGTATTTAAGCAATAAGCTACACGAGTCAATGCTAAAGGTGCAAACAGACACAATGAGCAGTGACTATATTCACAATATAGCATGGTATCAAGTGACAGATTTTACATAATAACATTTTCATTTTATTATTGTTTCACTTTATTTTGACGGTTCCACGAGAGACATTCTGCTGACTATAAATAGCTTTGCAAATACATGTCGACTTATTCTACTAAATCTAACCCTAACCTAACAGTCATCTAATACTCTAATGAGAGTTAGTTGACATGTAGAGAAGTTGCAAAGCTACTTATATGGTAGTAAAGTGAGCTATCGAAATAAAGTGTATGCTATTAAGAATATCAAGGAGAATGTTTTATATTATTTTTGTTGTTTTATTAAGCAAAGTAGTTTCAGACGAGTAAACTAAGTAAATAGATCAATCTATAGTTGCTGTACAGTTACTGTATCATGTGTCTGAGTATTTGAGAGTTATTTTAAAATGAATATCATGGTCCCTCGTGTCTGCACAGGTCTTTCAAGAGCTGAAGAGCAGTGACATTGCTAAGAGCTTCCGGAAGGCCATCAACAGGAAAGAGGGTATCTTGGCTATCGGCGGTACATCTGAGCTCTCCAGTGCGGGCACACAGCACTCCTTCTCAGGTAAAAACGCCTCTGCTTTCACTGGATCAAACAAACCACTGCTTGCTTTTGATATAATTACATTGCACCACACTTCCCACTGGCTTGGAGTTTGCAAGGTAAAGTAATGGTTTCAGATGGTAATAATATAGGCTTTGTGTGGATTGCCATATTTTTATCTTAAAATCTACTACTGCGAGGTACTTCAAACTATGATATGGTAATACCAGGTCCAAAATCCCATAACATACTTTATAGTAAGTACTGTACTTATGTGATCTTGTTCTCTGTGTCTTCGTCCAGAGGAGGAGAGGTTTGCTTTCGTGAACTGGATCAACACCGCGCTGGAACAAGACCCTGACTGTAAACATGTGTTGCCCATGAATCCCAATAAAGATGAACTCTTCAAGGCTGTAGGTGACGGTATTGTGCTGTGGTAAGTCAGACACACTCCTCAACATCTTGTCTGTTGTTTTATTGTTTAAGAAACCACCTAAATGTATGTGCCTTTGCGTCCTTTTAGTAAAATGATCAATCTATCAGTACCTGATACTATTGATGAGAGGACCATCAACAAGAAGAAACTGACACCATTCACAATACAGGTTTGGCTCTGATTTTAAGATTAGTTTTTGAAATATGACTCTGGAACACTTCCATGATTTTAATCCCTCCCCCCAATGTATTAAAGCACATATGTGTTGGAGAGAGATTTGAGCCTAACACAAATCATTGCTTCTGTCTTGCAGGAGAATCTTAACCTGGCTCTTAACTCAGCCTCTGCCATTGGCTGTCATGTGGTCAACATCGGGGCTCTGGACCTTCGAGAAGGCAAACCTCATCTTGTTTTGGGCCTGCTGTGGCAGATCATCAAAATTGGTCTGTTTGCTGACATCGAGCTGAGCAGAAATGAGGGTATGTGTCTCTATTGCACAAACACGGTTTTCTTTTCCAAATAGAGCTGGCATTGTCACGGCTGATGACAACATCCAGGAATCCTGACAAACAGATAAACCGTCTCTTTTAAAGAAGTTAAATGTTAACCGAACTGACTGTTGTGACAGACTTGAACTCTTATATCTGACCTCATTACTGGACTGAACGGTTTGTTTTCTCCTAAATTGAACCGGTCTCAGAGGCTCTGTGCCTTAACAGTCCTGTAGAGAGAGTTGTCTAGCCTTAGATGAACCTTGAATCATGCTGAAACGATACTAAACATTATATTATTACATGTAATTGCTTTTCATCTGACAGACTGCCAGAAATGATTAGTCACAAAGCAGGACTGGGATGACCAATTATATCAAAAAAATATATAATTGCCTTGGCTTGACATTTATATAACGAGTGATGGTTCTGTATACAAGCGTCTGCGCCTTGAACTGCAGGCAGCAACCGTCAGTAAAAGTGAGACAAATGCGCTGTCTTCTGGGTTTTCATTGGGTTAAAAACCCATAAACACGTTGCTGTGTTCTGGATCATTTGCAGAGGTTTGTGTGCATAAGCAGGGAGAATAGCTAAAAGAAAATAGCTTTAATCTAGTCTAAAATTGTGTTGTTATTAATGGGCTTTGTTAAACAGTGATTACTGAATAGCTAGGGGATGTTTCTTCATCTAGGCCAAAGTTTGCCAGCCAAGCTGAGATCTATGTAATTACCTAGTAGATCTATATGTCCTTGGTGTAGCAGTAGCAGGAAAATCCATGTGACTGGGTGGTAGGTACCAGCAACATTGTGTAAATGACAAAAAGTAAAGGGACCCAACACCGAACCTTGAGGTACTCCAATGGTTTGTTTGATCTGTGAAAGGAAAAAAGAGACCTGGTTGAAAAAAAAGTTTTTCATATGAACAAGAAAACTGAAGCTGGTCTGTAATTTTCTCAGGTCATGGGTTTACCTTTGCCTACTTGAATGTGTTGGGAAAAGCATGGGCACTACAGTAAACCCCGGAGAAACCTCTGACAGAGATGTTTAACATAAATGAGTTGTGGTGAACTTTGAGGTTGTGGAAAGAACCTGGTCAGGTTGAAATGAAGTGAATTGACTTTCTGAAGCACAACAGGAATTGAGAAATTGTCAGTGTTTAACGAATGCCTAAATCCTATATGTGGCTGTGTGGCAAAAGTGAATACACATTAAAATCATTGGGTTCGCAGCATTCTGGTTAACTGATACACATGGTCTTGTTTCAGCTCTGGCAGCACTGTTGAGGGATGGAGAGACACTAGAGGATCTGATGAAACTGTCTCCAGAGGAACTGTTGCTTCGCTGGGCCAACTTCCACCTGGAGAATGCCGGCTGGAGCAAGATCAACAACTTCAGCCATGATATTAAGGTCAGTCTTAATGTGTTTGTTTACTGTGCTCTGATTGTGTGTCTGCATGCTAATAAAGTACCCAGAAAAGCGCTATATAAATGTAAGGAATTATTATTATTATAAGATCTCTGTTTCTACTAATGTTTTCATAAGGATATTAAGCATGAGAATTGTGGTGGTAGACACATATCTTTTATATTCATTTAGTTGTAAGATATGAAAACTGTTGGTATGAGCACCTATAGTGATGTTTTAAATGCATAGTACCACTCTCATATGAGGGCTTTTATTCTCTTATCAAGATAATTTATATAAAATTGATTTCCTGCTTATTGATGGAGCATATTAGTCTGTACAGATGTATTATTATCATGTAATGGAAGATAATGTTCATAATGTTTCTCTTGTAACAAATATAACTGAAATTGGAGCTCCAGAGGAAACCAGTTGTCAGATATATTTTCTACAGACAACTTGACTGCATTCTAATTTATTCCAGAATAATAAAAAAAAAGATTATACCAAATATTTAAAAAAAGGAATTTCAAACATGTTCCCTTAAATTGTGTAAGCATTAGTGTTGATGCTATGTTCACTTTCAAGGAAAGACTAAAATGTCATGACTTGGCTTTCTTAATCTTATTATGTATTGTAAGAATCATAACATCTTTCTCGGTCAAATTGTAGTGAATATGTCCTGTTTTGAATAATATTTGTCAATCAGTGCAATAGTGGTTAAACAGTCACAGATAAAGTTGTTGGTTTTAGTGTTGTGTATTAAGGCAATCACTATTAATGTGGCTCATACTTAAAGTTAGTGTTTGTATTAAACAGCAATGGTTCTTAATTCTGATCCTGGGGACCCGTTGATCTCATAGAGCCTCACGTTTCCTTAATGAGCTGATGATCTGAATCAGGTGTGTCAGATAAGGAACACATACATGTCTGAAAGCTGAAAAATGCTGCCTTTAAAGATGTATGCCAAGGTAGAAAGGCATCAAGGCATGTCCTAATCTAATGTTAGTTTATCTTTCTGTCTCCTGAGATGTCTTTATCTGATTGATTTTTGAAGGGAGCAAAGATCTATCCTTCACTGCCTTTGATATCCCACAATCCTATGTGTTCGATTCTGTGACAATTGAGCTAAAAATAAAGATGGTGTCTGAAAGTTGCTGTTGTTGGTCAGTTTGTGTAAATGTAGGTTTTTGACTAACTTTATCCACTTTTGATGTAATTTCTAGCAAGAAATGAATTGAGCAGAAATGAGGGTTGCTGTCATTTTGTTGTAGATCATTAAACGGTTATACTTCCTCAGATGTCTGAAATCAGTTCATAAGTTAGCTACATTCATGCGCAAACGCAGCCTACAAAGTCATTGCCTTGAAAGGCAGCGAGTCATCAAGCTTTCAGACGCAGCCACAAAATGTGCAGAGGCGCATGGCTTATTGAGAAGAGGCAATCTATTATTTGTCTATTCAAATTCAGAGTTATATATAGAGCACACCATATTATAAGGATTTGGAGTGGGTGGACTATTTTGACTTCAGCGCACCACAACATCAGCATATCAACACCCTAGCATTGTGAAAGGGAGTTCTTCCATGTACATGTAGTTCTAGCTTTCTGAAAGCTTAAGATAGACTTTAAATGTATTCATCCCCAGTTTCACAGACAAGGCTTAAGCTAGTCCTAGACTAAAATATAAGTCTGAGCTGTTCCTACTGAGAGAAACTTGCATTGACTGATCTTTAAATATATCAGTGCCTTTGTTTTGTCTCAAGATGCACATCAGTAATGTTTTTAACAAGGCATGTTTATAAAAATACTACTTGAACTATGACTTAATTCTTGGTTAATCTAAGCCCTGTCTGTGAAACCGGTCATACTGTACTCTTAGAGTGTATTAAATGACATGTACCTGCAAAAATATATATATTTTTGAATAACATAAAACATGTAATTGTAAAATATAAAGGTTTACGTAGGCGTTTTGCACTTTTTAAATGGCTAGATGACAGATTTACTTTAGCTTTCCTTTAAAGGTGAAATAATTATCTCCGGCTCAAATGAATGGAGTCATGTTGCCAAGTTTATCCAAATTAGAATTTACATAACAGCTAACTCCATTTTCTGTTTCATAAAGGCAGTTTGCCAGAGTGAAAGGACAGTTACTTTGACTTTCAAATGTTCTGGCGTACCATGTCTTTTGTAAAACACGCGAGGGGTAATTTAGTATGTAATAAAAGGTATGTGACCTGAACTGTTACGTGATTGTCCTCTCGACTCATTCAGGGTTTGTGATAAAGACTCAGTGAATCTGATCTCTACTGAATGATTTAACTCATTTCTGTGTCTATCTCCCTCTATGCTGCAGTTAACAGATTTTACAAACTGTGTAAAGGTACTTTTCCAAATGTACTGTAGATCGGTTACAGTATGCATTGTTGTCATTGCTTTTGTTCATTCATTCACATCTACCACATTCATGTTCTTAGGATTTCATGCATGCTTGTGTCTCATCTAATGTAAATGGATTCTGCTGCCTTCAAGTCCTTTGTGATTTTGGTCAAAATAAAATGGATGCATTAGATCATTATAGTGAAAAAGCCTGTTGTCTCGTAGTATTTTTGGCAAGCCTTATCATTATTCTCCAACAACAGCGCAAACAAAATGCATAGAAACCTGCTTTATCATATTTGATACAGAAATATCTCCGGCCTCTAAATGATCAGCAAAACCTGTGGCACACAATCTACTACATGTCTTCTGTCATAAACAGTGACCGCTCCTGTTATATGTGTTTTATATAAGAAGCATGCTATACTGTTTTAAAGATCTCATTGATATACATTACAAGCTAACAGCATTTCATATGCACCAAACTGCATGTTTTTGCTCAGTTTGGGTCTAAAATGAAAGGGATTTTCCTCCTTGAGTGTGAGCTCCATACACATCACATTATAAAAGCTATAAAATCCTGTATTAAATATGATACTTAAGAAAAAATGCAAGCATTTCTTTTAACATTGTCCAATTTCAGTAAGTCTGGGCTCAAAGAAAATCCCACAAGTATTTTGAGGAGATTGACGTCGTTTGTTAATGACTGAAACGTGATGATTTTGACGTCTCTGACAATCAATACATGTTTTATTTCAGCTTTTAACACAACATGAGTAAACATTGTTTTCTGTTGAATGCAGTGGCATTATAGATTCTGTCTCTAGTAATTATGCCATTATGGCGTTCATGTGCTTCAGCTCATAAATACAATCCTGCAGACAGGACTTGAAGGCAGCGTTACACTACATGTTCATTGAAAGCTTGATTTATTGTTTTCTCTTCTCTCTCATGCAGGACTCGAGGGCTTATTTCCACCTGCTCAACCAGATCGCGCCCAAAGGTCAGAAGGAGGGTGAAAATCGTATTGACATTGACATGTCAGGCTTCAGCGTGAGTTCAAATTATACTCTTTCAAAATGCACATCATTCACTATGCATTTCTGTGTCATAAACCAGCCCAAAAACGTGAGACCGGAAAAATAAGATCAGCTTCACCATATGTAAGGTCTTATAATGCATTCACAGTAGTGAGCTGCTCTCGGTAGAGGAGGAAGGATTGTATCAGCATAGCAAAGCTTCAGTCACTGTAGCAGCTCATTGTAAGTCAGGACGGAGGCAGTTCATCTCAGATGTGTGAGGAGACACACTGGGGGCTTCCTGAAAGCCTCTGACCGGGAGATTTCAGCTTTTTAGAGAGCAGATATCAAGAATCAGCAGTTCAGACACAAGTGTTTCTCTGGGAGTCTAAAGCTGACATGAGAGGGTGAAAGTGCATGAAAACCTGCGACTGATTCTCATAATCATTGCCAAAATTAAGAACTATAAATTCTAAGCAGGATGTGTTTTGACGATAGCGAGTTCCTGTAGAAATCAGCAAAAAGCCACTGTTTATTGCACATTGTGTTCCAGTCTGTGGCCCCGTGGCAGTCACAACACTGCGGATGCCACATTCCTCCCCCATACGCCATGATTCAAGTCATTCGCTGGTTAGGTTCGGCCTATTACCCAGCAGTGTTTAAACAGACAGAGGTCTGCTGTTTGAGTGCCGGGTGACTCATGTGAGTGTATTTAACCCCACACGCTGGCCAGAGTCAGGGTCATCACCAACATTACCCAGTGTTTCAGCTTTCTGCTGCTAGTCACACCACAAATAATGTTTCCTTTCAGTGCTTGACCCTCCATGTTTCAACCTAGTGAATCACCTCACATTATGTTCTCTACTTATGCAGTCTAACTGCACAATAGCTATACAAATAAAAATACATTGTTGAAATGTGTATACCTGTACACTAGCATTCAACCGTTTTTAAAGAAATCTCTTCTCTCCTACGCTGCATTTATTTGATCAAAACAATAAACAAATTATGTTATGAAATATTAAAATGTTAAATATATTTTCTATTTGAATATATTTTCAAATGTAATTTATTGCTGTGAATGTTTAGAATCATTACTGCAGTCTTTAGTGTCACATGATCTTTCAGAAATCATTCTAATATACTGATTATTATCGATGTTGAACACAGTTGTGCTGCTTCATATTTTTGTATGCTTACAGATGCATAGTTTTCAGGGATTCTTTGATAAATATACATTTTTAAAAGAACAGCATGCATTCATTCTTTTTTTTGAGTAAATAAAAAATGACTGACCCCAAACTTTTGAACAGTTTATTTAGCTCTATTTTATTTTCAGTTAAAAAGCTTATAAGGCATCACAGCTCCTTATTGCTTGTCCTCTTGTTATTGCTTAATTTGGAAGTCTTAAAAAAGCAGCCTAGGTAGGCGGCTCGCTAGTGTTTGGGACGAAGCCTTAATGTACACGGCATCGTTTTGATTCGAATTCTGCACTATTCCACATGTAACTGACTCTGAAGATTGTGTAGTTACCAAATGAATCTGGCTCAAGTAATGCACTTTTATTGTCTATGCAGTTTCTCATAGTATGGTCTCTTGTTTTCTCACTGACCCATGGGATAGAAAAGGAGATTGTTTTGCATCTGTGGCTTAAGCAAATGTGTCCCATCGAAGCAGAGAGGGAGAGATTAGTTAATTTGTCAGCAGTGGAGTGCAGTGACTTCTGTTTGGCAGCGGGCTCAGTTTGTCCTGGTGTGTGTTCTGCAGGAGAAAGATGACCTGAAGAGAGCCGAGTGTGTGCTGCAGCAGGCAGACAGGCTGGGCTGCAGACAGTTTGTCACGTCTACTGACGTCGTGTCTGGCAACCCTAAACTCAACTTGGCCTTTGTGGCCAACCTCTTCAACAAGTACCCGGCGCTGACCAAACCCGAGAATCAAGACATCAACTGGGGACTTCTGGAGGGTGGGTGTTTTGCTCATGATTGTTGTTCTTTCCTGTCTCGTTTTGCCCTCTTAGCATTTGCTAAATACATGTGCCACGTAATGACTCATGAAAATGGGTGGCGTTTCTTCCAAACACTTACTTCTAAAAATACACCGGATGGCATCACCGAAGGGACATTCAGGATTTATTCTGGAAACTGGTAAAGGGAGGGCCTGGTTGCCTCATTTCCTGAGGCCTGAGCAGTTTATGCCCTTTTGGTGAAGGTTGCGCCCTCTTGTGGTAAAAAACACGCAGTCAGACCTAGCCCTCTTTATAGATAGCAATCTGATCATTCTATAATTTAGGGTACATTTCATGTCTATTGATGAAGAAAAAAATAAAAATACAATTTTAACAAATTCCTTCATAAATATAATATTTTACCCAATTAAGAGAACACACAATATAATATCACACATATATTTTGTGCTGCCTGGTTTTCAGTTTACATTGCTTGTATTTCCCTGAAATGGACAGTTTTTACAATGTCCACTTCTTGAGTTGATGAGTCTAATGCTAATATTAATACTAACGCATTATTCAAATCAAGGCAGCATCTGTTATCAAGGTTGCATCTGAGCTCTCATGAACTAAAAACAAAGAGTTGTTTTGTTAACAGATTACATGCAGATACATTTTATTCAGAAAGATATAATATAAAGGTATAATAATAAAAACTGCAACGCATGTATTGCTCATTGTTAGTTAATGCATTAACTGAGATGATGTCTGTTTTTGTAATTCCTGTGTTGGTGAACCGTGAGTAACTCCTGCTTTGTTTGGGTTTCTGCAGGAGAGACTAGAGAGGAGAGGACTTTCAGAAACTGGATGAATTCTCTGGGTGTCAATCCTCATGTCAATCACTTATACGCGTAAATCAACCTTCATGTCTTAATCTGTTTCATCTAATCAAGTTGATAGTGGGATTAAATGCATATTGAGTGTAACTTTGTCACTGTAAATGAGATGTCAGTGCTACATTTGAACATTTCCATCTTTTCCTCCCCTCTCAAGTGATCTTCAAGATGCTCTGGTGATCCTGCAACTTTATGAGAAGATCAAGGTTCCTGTCGACTGGAACAACAAAGTCAACAAGCCTCCATATCCTAAACTAGGGGCCAACATGAAAAAGGTATTTCTTCTACAGTCACCAAACCTGCTCTCTGAGGACACACACATGCAGAATGATTGACAGACAGAGAGACAGCGTTTCTAATCCGCTCCGTCTCTACATGCATGCGTGTGTTTGTGTCTGTGTGTCCAGCTGGAGAACTGTAACTACGCTGTGGAACTGGGGAAGACCAAAGCCAATTTCTCGCTGGTGGGCATCGGGGGGCAAGACTTGAATGATGGGAACCCCACGCTCACTCTCGCCCTGGTCTGGCAGCTCATGAGGAGGTACAACTCAAACTATTAGCACAGATATGTACCCAAGAAGCATGGGCGGTATAGTAAGCATCTAAATGTAATAAATACTGTAAAACAGTTTGTATACACTATCATTCATCTATTTTTGAAAGAACGCTTTCATTCAGCAAGGACACATTAAATCGATCATCAAATTTACAGTAAAGACAGTTATAATGTTCTGAAGGATTAGTCTTTCAAATGAATTAAATGTATCACTTTATTTTGATAGTCTACTTTAGACCTTCTACTAACAGTAAGTAACTTTACAACTACATCGACTAGCAGTCATTAGAGTATTAGTCTGTCTGCTTAATATCTGCTAACATTTTATTTTGATGAGTCCACAACATACAACACACTAACTATGAGAAACTTTGAAAATATATGTGACCCTGGAGCACAAAACCAGTCTTAAGTGTCAATTTATCAAAATTGAGATTTATACATCATCTGAAAGCTGAAATAAAATAATCTTTCCATTGATGTATGGTTTGTTATGATCGGACAATATTTGTAAATCTGGAATCTGAGGGTGCAAAAAACTCAAAATATTGAGAAAATCATCTTTAAAGTTGTTCAAATGAAGTTCACAGCAATGCATATTACTAATCAAAAATTAAGTTTTGATATATTTACGGTAATATATTTACAAAATATCTTCATGGAACATTACTTAATATCCTAATGATTTTTGGCATAAAATAAAAATCTATAATTTTGACCCATACAGAGTATTTTTGGCTATTGCTACAAATACACCCCAGCGACTTAACACAGCTTTTGTGCTCCAGAGTCACATTTATCGACTTTTTCAGCTAACACTAAACCTATCAGTCCACTCTGAGAGTTAGTAGACATGTAGTTTAAAGTTACTTACAGTTAGTATGATGTCTAAAGTGGACTATCAAAATAAAGTGTAACCAAAAATACGAAGCATCACAACAGTTTTAACATTGATAATAATCAGACATGTGTATTGAAGCAAATCAGCATATTATTATGATTTCTGAAGATTGCTGAAAATACAGCTTTGATCACAAAAATCAATCACATTTTAAAAACAGTTATTTTAAATAGTAATATTTCACAGTATTTTTATCAAATAAATGCTCCCTTATTGACCAAGATAAATGATAAATACATTTATGTGTTATAAGTTCATGATAACTAATCTATTAACCAGTGTTAAAGAACTGAACCTTATTGTAAAGTTTTTACGCAAATACTGTAAAATTCATATTTGATTGAAATGCAGACATACAAGAATTCAAATTATTAATAGAATAAAAGTCCAGTTTATGAATTGTAGTTTTGTTTTTACTTATTAGAGCATGTATATGAATATAACGCTTGGAGAGTTTATTGATTAGTATAAATGTGCTTGTAAACTGATTCTGAGGAGTCTTTGTGCTGTTTCTCCAGATACACTCTGAATGTACTGGAAGGCCTGGGCGATGGCCAGAAGGTCAACGATGACGTCATCGTCAACTGGGTTAATAAGACTTTGTCACAAGCAGGAAAATCAACCAAAATCTCCAGTTTCAAGGTGCACAGGCCTTCGTTTATCTGCTAAAGCTGCATGTGTTGGTTGAACATCAGAAGTAAGTGTAATGTTCTGCTCTCTAGGACAAAGAGATCAGCTCCAGTCTGGCGGTGCTGGACCTGATTGATGCCATCCAGCCCGGCTGCGTCAACTACGACCTCGTGAAGAGAGGAAGCCTTAGCGGCGAAGACAAACTGGACAATGCAAAGTAAGCTTTCACAAGAGTGTTCATTAGATGACACATCCAGGATTAAGAGACTGGAATGTGTGTGTAAATGTATGAGCTGTCAATTATGTCTAGGGGTGGGAATATTTAGGCACTTCAAGTAGTATAACATTTTTAAATAATCTAAAAAAATTATATATATAATAATACATAAAACTAATTGTATGTTAAGAATAATAACCCATGAATTATCCCATGATTGCTTTTGTATTTCACTTCAACATGAAACTTTATGCAAGTGTATTTACTTACTCAATGTTATGTAGCAGCAAGCAGAATACGGGGGGGGGGGGGGGCAATCCAACGCTCTCCATTGACTTTGTATTGCAGAAGGCTGCCTTTTTTAACAAAAAACAGAACAATGTCTAAAAGCTGCTGTGTGACAAAGTGTTCAGTAAACAAGTTAAAAACTCAGAACTACATTTTTATAAGCGGTCAACCCAAAAGAAGAGAGCTTTTTACTGTCTTACTCTGAGAACTACGCTCACTGGAGGAAAACGTAATCAGCATAAACTAAATTGTATTGTTTTTGTCAGTGCTCCTTTTCCTTACTTTCCTTTTGTTGGAGAAATGATCCAAAATCAATGGCCCAATGTGAAATATTACACGTTGCGCTGTACTTTTGTGTCCTAATACGCTCGTTTTTTTGGGGTCGACAGCTTATAAATATGTAGTTCATGGTTTTTTAGTTTGTTTGCTGTACACCTTGTCACACAGCAGCTTTTAGGCTGTGTTTTGTTATAAGTCAGAAATGACAAGGAGACAGCTTCCCACAAAACAAAGTCAATGGAAAGCGTTGTATTGTTTTTCTCCCTGGTGTGGGCGTGGCCTAAATGCGCTCTGTCTCTATTGGTAGTTTTCTATTGACGTCACACTCTTATAGGAACGCCCACCTGGAGGGCAAAACGAGGCATTGCTCCACTGACCGCCAGCTGGACACCTTATTGATGATGTATATTTTGTTCAGTCAAGAAGATGAAGCCAGAACATAAACACAATGTGCAAAGTTTCACATTAAACGGCTTCCCATAGAAAACCATTAGAAGGAAAACACTGAACCGTTAGCGTACTGCGTTCATGTTCCCGGCCTCATCTGCGTGCCTGTGTAAACTATGCATCATTAATATGGTGAATACTGAATTTGATATTTTAATATTACTGTTTTAACCCTTGTGCATTGTTCAAATTCACTACCCTTTCGTTATGTTCGGGATGAAAACATCCACTAAATTAACTGCTGTAAAAATTGATCTGATAAATATTTTTTTACCATTTTTTTTGCATGAATCTGTTAATCAACCTCAGTCCTGATCAAAACTAAAAAAAAAAAATACAAAAATCCAGGATTTTTACTCCTTAATTGTCAAGTTCATAAATGATGTCACTGATTTTGGGAAAAAAACACACAAAATTACTTATTTTCAATATAAAAAGTGATTGTGGACTGGAATTTTTTTTACTTTTATCATAGTCTTGGGCATGTCCAAGATTAGGAAAAACATTGGCTTTGATGCATTGTTAGTTTTTGAGCAGGATCAGATTTACATTTTTTCTCCCTCATTTACTGTTCGTGGCTGTTTTTGCCCCATTGACTTCCATTATAAGGAAATTTTTTGATTGCAAAGCCATGACACCATATAATCATGCATTTTTGATTGTTGGTGGTTTTCCCTGTTGGGAAGAGGTCAAATTTGTAATTTTTACAGTTGATCACCAGGTAGCACCATTAACCCTTTAGATAGGCCTGTGCAAACAAAAGCTTAGTTTCTGGCTTGTATATGGAGTTATATTGAGTATAACAGCATATTATAGTATGTGTGTGTGTGAGTGTGTGTGTGTTTGTGTGTGAGAGAGAGAGAGAGTGACCTTTTGTGCACTTAACTTGATGCGTCTGAGAAAATCTAAATATGCACCTCAGCTCTCAGAACTACATGGAGTAAACAAAAACAAAGTAAGTGTAGCGGCCCCTCGGATTTATTGATCAAGACGCAGAGAGTTTCAAACGGGTGTCGATTTATTTCTTCCTCTCAACGAGCACCATGCAGCACAGTACCATGAACACCGTGAAAACTACAGAATAAAATAGAAAAATACAAAATGCTTCTATGTAGCTTCACAAATAATTTGCATATAAATCACGTTCACATATTAATCATGTTTACACCCAATACAAATCATTTTAACTAATAACCAATATGAAATATGAAATGAAATGTGTTTTTAAGCCTTTATGATAAATAAAATATCACATGCTTTTTGCACATGCACATCATTTTAAATGACTTACAATGCATTATGATTGTTCACAGAAGAATATATTGTTTTTATATTGATGACATGTGCAATTAACCCATAAAGAAATGAAGTAATGACATTCTCTTTCCGTAAACAAAATCCCTTCTGATAATAATACACACATTTTTTGCACACATACTGCACATTTTTCCTTCATACCTCATTCCGCTCTCCAAGAGCGCTAATCAAAGTGTTTCCACCATCATCTAGCATGCTCTCTCTCTCTCTAGCTCGACACACTCTCACAGTTCAGAACTCTTAGAAATAACATGTACGAACAATACAAAAATAATAAAGTAAACCACAGTGTAAACTCTTTCTTTACAAGATTCAAAAATGATGAAAACGATAAATAAATAACGTGTTTACAAGTTTTACCATTTTTCCGTGTAGCAGGAAGTTTAGCGTCACAAAAAAAAACATTAGAAGAAAACGGCGCTCTTTTCAAAATAAAAGCACAGACGAGGAGACACTGTAGAACTACAATCTATTAACTCTTACATGTTATGTTAATAAGACTTATTAACATATAAATATAATACTTTGCAGGAGAATATTAATGCAATTTATCAGACATTTACACTCCCACCAAATCCTAATACAATGAATGAACGAATACACTAAATAAATTGTACAGGATTTCTTGACTCTAGGAAATGAATAGCCTGAAGTGAAGCTATCAGAGGTGTAACTATAGCATCACGCATAATAAAGCAGTGTGCGCAGGGTTGTCAATCGCTTTCTTCTAATCAGTTCTCAAGGAGGAGCACCAATTTTTTGATTGGTCTCTCAATAACTGAGGGCTTGGAGGGAGGATCTTGTTTTTTATGAGGTTTCCTGTCCCCGACTTGCACTTTAACTCGACGAACTAAGCCATCACTACTTTGAACAGTCTCAATCACTCTTCCAAGTTGCCACTGATTTCTTGGGAGGTTGTCGTCTTTAATAATGACAATATCATCCACTTTGAGGTTGCGCTGAGGTGAGTGCCATTTCTGTCTCATGGATATGTTCAGCAGATACTCTTTTTTCCAGCGGCTCCAAAACTGTTCGATAAGATACTGAACTCTTCTCCACCTCTTTGTCGCATACAGGTCTTCCTTGACGAATACTCCAGGAGGAGGAAGCGCAACTTTAGACTTCATCATAATGAGGTGATTCGGTGTTATAGGCTCCAGTGCCTGAGGATCGTTGATTCCATCCACTGTTAACGGGCGGCTGTTAACAATAGCCATGGCCTCATATAGCAGTGTTCTGAGGGAGGCGTCATCAAGACGACCTGGGCACTGTGCAAAGGTGGCATTCAGCACACTTCTAACAGTTCTGATCTGGCGTTCCCAGACACCGCCTGCCTGACTGTCAGAGGGGGCATTAAAGACAAATTCACACTGCCTCTCAGTCAGGAAGATTTCCAGTAGCTTAGTGTCACATTGTTTAAGTGCTTCCTTGAGCTCATTCCTGGCGCCAACAAAATTAGAGCCTTGGTCACAACGTAGTTGTTGAACAGCTCCTCTCAGGCTGATGAAGCATCTCAATGAGTTGATGAATGAGTCTGTTGACAAATCTTCGAGCATTTCATTATGAACAGCTCTAGAGTACAGACATGTGAAAATCAAGCCGTATCTTTTGTATTCTTTGCGGGCTTTCTTTACAATGAAAGGGCCGAAACAGTCCATGCCGCTGTGTGTGAAAGGTGCTGAGGCTTCGACACGTTCTTTGGGAAGTTCGGCCATTTGCTGTCTCTCTGTCGGCCGTCGCAGTTTCCTGCAAAACACACAAGTGTGTATCAGCTTAGCAACCAACTTGCTCCCACCAATTACCCAGAATCCATTAGCCCGAAGCTCCATTAAAGTCTGGCTTCGACCCTGATGGCATGTCTTAGCATGGAAATGAGACACAATCAGCTTGGTGATGTGCCTGTCATTTGATAGGATGACTGGGTGCTTGACTTTGTGACAGAGCGATGACTGTTTCAATCTTCCACCAACACGGAGGAGTCCTTCAGACCAGATAGGGTCAAGACGGAAAAGAGAGCTTGATTTTGGAAGGTCTTTTTTACCCTGAAGCATCTTTATCTCCTGCGGGAAGGCTTGCTGCTGTACGATCTTAATCACTTCGTCTGCAGCCTTCTCACGCTCCCTAACAGTCACATACTCACGGTGTTGTTTCTGTTTAGACCCCAGCCTCTTGATTCTTGCCACCACCTTTAGAATTGTTGTCCAGGAGGAAAACTGACTCAGACGCCTGAGGATGTCATTGCAGTTTTTGACTTCTGTTGCAAACACCTGAATTGTCTTGACTTCAGGATCACCAACGAGTAATTCTAATGGAGCGCTGGGTGTTAGAGGTAATTTACGCTCCCAGAGAAACTTCGGTCCTCGCAGCCAGTTTGTTGAATGAATGTCTGAAGCACGAAGACCTCGGGAAGCATGATCTGCCGGGTTTTCTGCGGTGTCCACATAGTGCCACTGACTGGGATCACTGTTATTCCTTATCAGCTGAACACGGTTCGCAACAAATATGTGGAACCTACGGGCATCATTGTTAATGTACCCACGCACAACTTGTGAATCTGTCCAGAAAACCTCTTCATCAATCTTTATGTCAAGTTCACCCTTTAACATGACACTCAGTTTCGTAGACACCACAGCTGCCGCGAGTTCTAGTCTCGGGATACTTGTGACCTTTGAGGGTGCAACCCTTGCTTTTGCCAACACGAGACTGCAATGGACTTCATCGTTGTCATTTTTATACCTGAGGTAAGAACATGCACCGTATCCCACACAGCTGGCATCCGAAAAATGGTGCAACTCCACTCTGACAATGTTATGGAAGTCATATGGGTGATAACATCTCGGAATTGAAACCTCTTTCAACCTGTGAAGCCCATTTATCCACTCCTCCCACCGTGGCCTCATATCTTCTGGGAGTGGATCATCCCATCCGATGCCTCTGTGACACAGCTCTTGAAGTATACGCTTTCCAGTTAGGCTGAATGGAGAGATGAACCCAAGTGGGTCATAAAGAGAGGCAATGACAGAAAGGCAACCGCGCCGGGTTGAAGGCTGATCTTTCAAGCTGCTGCTAAAGCTGAAAGTGTCGGTTTTAATCGACCATTGAATGCCGAGTGCACGCTCTGATGGGGTTGGATCTAGTCCTAGAGGTTCGATGGTTTCTGCTCTTTCTGAGGGATCTAAGCAGGCGAGGGCTGCTTCCTCATTTGAGTTGAATTTATGGAGGCGTAGGCCTCCTCTTTTGCACAACTCCTGTGACTCAGTGATCAGTTTCTTGGCTTCCTCAATCGATGGGACGCTGACTAGCCCGTCGTCAACATAAAAGTTTTTCTCCACAAATGTTGATGCTAGTGGATAGATAGCTTTGTGTTGCCGGGCCAGATGCTTCAAGCCAAAGTTGGCACATCCTGGAGACGAGGCAGCTCCGAAGAGATGAACCGCCATCCTGTATTCCTGTGGTTCCTTCTCCAAATCTCCACCTTTCCACCAGAGGAATTTCAGATAATTCCGGGATTTAGGAGTGACGGAGAACTGATAAAACATTCTTTCGATATCACAGATGATCGCTACGGCCTCCTTCCTGAAGCGGCAAAGAACTCCTACCAGAGGATTGATCAGATCAGGCCCAGTTAGTAGAGTGTCGTTTAGAGAAACACCATGGAATTTGGCTGAACAGTCAAATACGACTCTTAGCTTGTCTGGTTTTCTGGGGTGATAGATGCCGTGATGCGGAAGGTACCACTCAGTCTCTCCCGCAGATGTTGTAGGGGCAGGCTCTGCATCACCCTTGTTAATTGTTTCTTCCATGAATGTTTTGTATTGATCATAATAGTGTTTGTTGGTCTTTAATTTCTTCTTAAGGCACTGCAGGCGAACTGTGGCTAGCCTCTTGTTGTTTGCTAGGTTGGGTGGACTGTTGCCTTTGAAAGGGAGGGGCATCTCATAATGTCCGTCTTTCTTCTGCGTGATGTTGTCACTGAGGAACTGTATGAAATGAACATCGTTCTGGGACACATATTTATCTTCATAAGTTCTCTCGGTGAAGTCTGATTCTAGGACTTTTAGAACATCTGTCGCCGATGGAATTGGCAGTTCTTTTACGGTGAGCCGATGCACAAAGCTCTGACTTCCATGTCTGTCTAAGTGGGGATTTGATGAGCCTATGATACTCCATCCTAAATTTGATCTCTGTGCAAACGGTTGATTTTTGTCCCCAATGATAACCTCAAGAGGAGCTAGTGCTGATGGACAGTCATATCCAATCAAGAGCCCTACATCACAGTCTTGAAGGGGTGGTAGCTTATCTGCCAAATGTCTGAGATGAGGCCACTCTAAGGCTGTTTCCTTCGTTGGGACGTAAGACTTGTCCACCGGGATAAAGTTACGGCTGTAGGCCTGCTGTACTTGGATGTGGTTCTTAGAGTGCAGTCCTCGAACTTGTAGACCATGGACGTTCTTGCTAGATATGATTGTGTCAATAGCCGTCATAGTACTCAGCTTCAGTTTTACTGGTTGGGTATCAACATTCAGCTTGTCAAGTACATCTTCTAAGACAAACGTTGAGTCACTCTGTGTGTCCAGTATTGCGTACGTAAGTACTTCTCTGTGTGGCTCTTGTATTGAAGACACAAGGACTGGGACGATACTTGAGGTAGCAGAAGCACGTTGTGTTGATGCATGGGATACGACCGTGTGCGTTTGCAAGCTTGCATGGTTTTCTGTGGAAGTGGAGCTATTCGTTGTTGCTTCCACAGGTCTTTGTTTCCTGTCTTCGTGCAAGCAGGTTGGGTGACGACGGCTGCATATGTTGCATGTGTGTCGCCTCTTACAATCTTTGGTCATGTGACCCTTCCTCAGGCACCCAAAGCAGAGCCTATTTTCATAGATGAATGCTTTTTTGTCTTCACCACTCTTCACTGCGAAGGTGGGACACTTGGTGATGTTATGAGCTTCACTTTTACAGACGGAGCAAGGTGATTTTGGTTTACTGCCGTTTGTTTCTTGTTTCTCCTGAGCAAAACTCTTTGTTTGTATATTTGTGTTGAGAGCTTTGGCTCTCTTTGGTGATCTTTCATCTGTGGCCCTGAAGTTCATCAACAATGGAGAAGCAATAGGGTTACAGGCTATCCGTGCCTCTTTACTCAGGAACTTTGTGAAGCATGCAAGATCTGGATAGCTTCCGGATGTGTCAAGTTCCTCTACAACAATTCGACTCCACTTGCGCACGATCCATTCTGGTAGTTTTTTGAGCAACTTGTGGTTTTCCTCACAATCGTTAAGGATAGCCAGTCCTTTGACGTGGGGAATCGCCTCAGTGCAGCCTTGGAGGAAGTCAGCAAACTCTTGTAGTGCTAGTGGGTCGTTTGTGTTGATCTTTGGCCATCTCATGAGCTTATCTCGGAAAGCCTTTTGTATGATGAACGGGTTCCCATATCTGTCTTGTAAGACTTTCCATGCTCCATTGTATGCGCTCTCTGAATCTCGATAAAAGAAACCTTCTACAGCCTTGCGCGCCTCTCCAGTAAGATAATTTTTTAGATAAAACATCTTCTCACTTGGTGGGAGGGGTTTTCTGTCAATAAGAGCTATGAATGACATCTTCCAATCTGTAAACTGTAGAGGGTTACCACTGAACATGGTTGGTTCAGGGACCGGCAAACGGTTCAAGCTTAATGAGCTGGCGATAGCTTGGGCTAGACTGACAGACTCCTGGGTCATTGTCACTTCGGGAGCAGCTTGGTGAGGTTGGAATGATGCAGCATCAGGATTTAATCGAGGTTCAGTTTCCTTTCTGTAGCAAGCAAGGTTAGTTTTGTCATTAAACTCCTCATCATGGTTCTCAAAACCTTCAAAATCGTCATATGCTCTCACACGAGCTGCTGCTATGGCAACGTCTTTTTCTGCTTGTAACTGCTGCAATTTGGTTCTCTCTTGTTCCAACTGTTGTTGCATTTCTACTAACATTTTTGCCTCTTTAAGTTTCCATTCACCCTCTAACTCGTGAAGATGTGCTTGCTGTGCTTGGATTTCTTTCATAGCTTTTGATTGTTCCAGCTTAGCCGCAAGCTCTGCTTGAGCATCTACTCTACTGCTATGGGTACTGGCTGAGCTGGAGTGGTTGCTCAATCTTTCCGGTGACTCCGCTGAGCTTACCGTTTCAGTTTTAGTGTGGCCAAAGACAGACCCATATTCATCTTTGTTTAATGTTTCTCTTACCCTTTCTTTCTCAAGTTGGTCATTATAATCTTGATTAATAGTCTTTAGACGGTTACTTATGAGGTCGCAAATGTCTTTTGTTAGCGTAACACAGGCATCCATTTTCTTTACAATCTCTGGTGTGGTGTTACTGTTACGTAGGATAGGTTCATACTGCTGGCTTACGTCATCTTGCTTTGCTTGAATGTCTTGCTGTAATTCATTAAGGTCTTCTGATGAACAGAGGGTTTTTAATTTTGTCCTAGTTGCCCTTGCTACCAGCTTCCAAGAGTCATAGGTCTTGTTAAATGCTTTCTCACGTTTTCTAGTGTCTTGGTCATGCATCTCTTGGCCTTTCTCTGTTAGCTTTCTTTCACGTGAGCTAGACCTGCATGGGGTGTCTTTAAGTGACATCTTGTTTGTGCTGCTGCTTTAAGTCGAGTGTAGCCTTTGATTGTCCTACGCCTGAATTTACACTTGTAAGCTGTAGTTATGCTTTACTACAGAGTAATGTTTACGCCAAGCATTAACAGATTGTGGACATCCAAAAGGATTTTTAGCATAAAACAGTAACAACCAAATCCCTTTCAACCTTTTCATAAATAGACATGACACAAGCACATGGGCATTAGGAAATGAGAATTAGCTTGCAAGTTATTTTGACCTTATAATACCACGTTATTATTTAAGTCACTTCAGTTATGCTGTAAGCTTGCGTGTGTAGAAATTGTCCCTTTTCAGCATTTTTGCTCCTTGGCATCCAGTGTCTCTTTTTGCATCTCTAGCTGTACCTTAAGCATGCTGTCCATTTTAAGTCTTGCCTGGGTGCAGGAGCTGGATGTAAGTGAAGTAAACGGGCTGGTATCAGGTTGGTAGTTGGACTTCAGATGTGATGGCGTCAGCTTCTCACCAGGGATGGCAGGGCTGGTGCAGCGATGAGTTTTCACTGTAGCGGCCCCTCGGATTTATTGATCAAGACGCAGAGAGTTTCAAACGGGTGTCGATTTATTTCTTCCTCTCAACGAGCACCATGCAGCACAGTACCATGAACACCGTGAAAACTACAGAATAAAATAGAAAAATACAAAATGCTTCTATGTAGCTTCACAAATAATTTGCATATAAATCACGTTCACATATTAATCATGTTTACACCCAATACAAATCATTTTAACTAATAACCAATATGAAATATGAAATGAAATGTGTTTTTAAGCCTTTATGATAAATAAAATATCACATGCTTTTTGCACATGCACATCATTTTAAATGACTTACAATGCATTATGATTGTTCACAGAAGAATATATTGTTTTTATATTGATGACATGTGCAATTAACCCATAAAGAAATGAAGTAATGACATTCTCTTTCCGTAAACAAAATCCCTTCTGATAATAATACACACATTTTTTGCACACATACTGCACATTTTTCCTTCATACCTCATTCCGCTCTCCAAGAGCGCTAATCAAAGTGTTTCCACCATCATCTAGCATGCTCTCTCTCTCTCTAGCTCGACACACTCTCACAGTTCAGAACTCTTAGAAATAACATGTACGAACAATACAAAAATAATAAAGTAAACCACAGTGTAAACTCTTTCTTTACAAGATTCAAAAATGATGAAAACGATAAATAAATAACGTGTTTACAAGTTTTACCATTTTTCCGTGTAGCAGGAAGTTTAGCATCACAAAAAAAAACATTAGAAGAAAACGGCGCTCTTTTCAAAATAAAAGCACAGACGAGGAGACACTGTAGAACTACAATCTATTAACTCTTACATGTTATGTTAATAAGACTTATTAACATATAAATATAATACTTTGCAGGAGAATATTAATGCAATTTATCAGACATTTACAGTAAGTGTATTTATGCACCTGCTGCCTTTTGATGGTGAGAAGTACAGATGGCCTATGTGTGAAATGCTTGTCTTTTCTTGATGTAAAGAGCCATGTATAAAGCCAGTTTAAAACCTTAAAATCCTTCAGTGATACACTTTTCAATTTTTTTCTGTAAACAATCTACTCTGCATTAGATTTATGAACATAATTTATTATGAACCAAAATGCAACAACAACTTCAAATAAACTGAACAATGGTGCAAGAGTTGAGGATGGATGGAGAACTAAACAATTATTCTAAGTATTTAGTGTGATTGTGTGTGTGTGTGTGTGTGTGTGTGTGTATGTTCAGTCTTTCCAGCAGGACTTGCAGCATATCACTTGGTGCTCTTTGCAAGTGTGTCCACCACAACAGATGCAAGAACTGAGTGCTTTTTTTTTGTCCTCTGCACCACTTGCATTGCCTTTTCACTCCTGAGCTGCTGGTGCCTGCTGGTGTCTGTGGATTTGTGTCTAGAGGGACAGCTGCAGGAGACTGAATCTCTCTCACCAGTGCAGTAATGGCACATACCTTGTGTAGATTTTCGACACTTCCCTTGCAGCGGTTGTAATCTGTGGTTTGTGACAATACATACTGCAGCTCACTGGAGGGGTCAGGCTGCATAATAATTTCTAAAACTTTGGTACAAGTGAAGTCCTTTCTCATGTTGCTTGCTGCTCTTCTCACCATCAAATGACCAGCAGGATGGTATGCAAGGGTTTAAATCCACTTATCTTGTTTTTATTTAGTCTGCACTTCTCACCATCAAAAGGCAGCAGGTGCATAAATACACTTACTTTGTTTTTGTTTACTCCATGTAGTTCTGAGAGCTGAGGTGCATATTTAGATTTTCTCAGACCATCAAGGTAAGTGCACAAAGGTCTCTCACACACTCTCTCTCTCTCACACACACAAACACACTATACTATGCTGTTATACTCCATATGACTCCATATAAAAGCTGAAAACGAACCTTTTTTTTTGCACAGGCCTATCTAAAGGGTTAATTGTGCTACTTCATGATCAACAGTAAAAATGACAAGTTTTATCTCTTCCCAACAGGGAAAACCACCAACAATCAAAAATGCATGATTATATGGTGTCATGGCTTTGCAATCAAAAAATGTCGTTATAATGGAAGTCAATGGGGCAAAAACAGCCACGAACAGTAAATGAGGAAGAAAAAATGTAAATCTGATCCTGCTCAAAAACTAAAAATGCATCAAAGCCAATGTTTTTCCTAATCTTGGACATGCCCAAGACTGTGATAAAAGTAAAATGTATGTGAAATTCCAGTCCACAATCACTTTTTATATTGAAAATAAGTAATTTTGTGTGTTTTTTTTCCAAAATCAGTGACATCATTTATGAACTTGGCAATTAAAGAGTAAAAATCCAGGATTTTTTTTTAAATTTTAGTTTTGAACAGGACTGAGGTTGATTAATAGATTTATGCAAAAAAAATTGAAAAAAATATTTATCCGATACATTTTTATAGCAGTCTAATTTAGTGGATGTTTTCATCCCGAACATAACGAAAGGGTGTGAATTTGTCCACGGTGCATTGAGTTTTGAAAAAATTTCAAAGCATTTTCCTAAAATATGTGTTAAAATAAGATTTGTCACCAAAAATCATTCCATTTGCTGAAACAAAAAAAAAGTTGTGGCCAAATTAACACTCAACAGCACCCCTTAGTGGACGAAAACGTCCCCAACAGCACATAAGGGTTAAATATATTCCGGCACTTTAAGTGTTTTTACGTTTTGTGGTACTGTTTATGACTGAAATATTGCCGCGGGTGCTTAATATGGATTAGAAATGGTCAAAAACTTGCGTTTCATTCTTTTGAGAGGTGATCTAAATATCTGACATGTTTGTGCTGCAGTGCTATGGATGTTTTGCCCTCCAGGTCTTCGAGCCGGTCACGTGACTGAAAACTATGAATAGCGAGCTTATTTCCGTCCGTCTCTTGCAGGTATGCTGTATCCATGGCCAGGAAGATTGGCGCTCGTGTGTACGCCCTACCTGATGATCTAGTGGAGGTCAAACCCAAGATGGTGATGACCGTGTTCGCGTGTCTAATGGGCAGAGGGATGAAGAGGGTGTAAAACGGGACCCTGCGGACAATCAAACACTGATGTCCTACCCAAAAGCCATTTTGCTGGTTGAAAGGCTTCTGGTTCAGTAAATTTATTACAACCGCAATAAAAAAATGCCAACAGATGTTAAAGAATCAAGTTTAAGTTTGGCAGGACTACAATGTTGAATGGGCTTGAAGTTAAAGGGAGGGTTGGTTCTTTTAGACCAAAACAATTACGCTTCCATCTGCGAAAGGGATAAATAATACCAAATTATATCTTCGATGAAATGCAAGATGACTAAAGTATATCTGCGCTGGATCCAAACCATGTCATACTCTTTGCAATACTCTATACACATAATTGATAAAGGATGGATGTATGAGTGATGGGTGTAGTTTTGACAGCTTTTGGACATTAGTCACGACTGGCCTTACTAGATGCAGTATTGCCTCTATGCAGATTGATGATTGTGTTTGAATCATTGAATTGGACCGCTTATTCTCCTTACGTTTTATGTTACCAGAAACATTTCATTGAGATACTCTAACACATTCCGTAGTTAAATCTCAGTGTACTATGTGTCTTATGTATATGTATACTCTTTTTATGTACAAGAGACATCCAAACAGAAACTATGCATGATCTATATTTTTATTTAAAACCATACACTCCTCAGAAAATGCCATTTTAAAAGCTTTAAGCATTAACCAATCCATGCTGTTTGTTCAATACGAAGATGACAAATAAACGTTGACGCAGAGGAAGGTCATCACGTGTGTTCAATGTCAAACCTGTTAGCGGTGGTTGTTGATAAGTGACCGTGTTGCCGGGAATGAAACTGGAAGTGGCCGGTCGTATGGCAGCATGTTATCTATGGACCGAATCAGCTCAGTCCAAATGTCTGTAACTCAAAAACATCATACAAATAAAGCAGAAAATGCAACCGTGCATAGTATTTCAGCTTCAGCATTTTCTTTCTCCATGAAAGGTGTTTTGTGTTGTGATGGTTTGGATGAATTGTGCTGCTTAAGTACACAGTAATGTTATGTTGAATGAAACATTTGACTAGTTTACTAAACAAATACCTGAATCTGATTAATGCAAATTACAGACATTGATCATGTTAATGGTATAATAACAAACTGAGTATACTTAAAAAACAATACTGTACACAGTATGCTAAATTATTTTTTTGAAGGCAATTACATCTACAGTTTATCAGTAAATGCTGAATAATAGAAAGGATGGTTTTGGGGGGGTCAAAGGTCTTTCAAAGGCATAAACGGTCTCTTGTGAATAGACTTATTCTGGTTAAATAGTCCAATAAAAGACTGTTAGGTCTGTGATTATTTTGGAAATGACTATCCTAACATTCTAGCTCCAAAATGTACCACGAGTCAAATGTTTGGAATAATTAAGATGTTTTAATGTTTTTGAAAATAAACCACCAAGGCTGCATTTATTTGATCAATAATCCAGTTAAAAGAGTAATATTGTAATGCAACCCTTTAGATTAGGGAACACTATTCACTATTAAGTACGGTAGTTGCTTTTTAGCATGCATATTATTAGCATATTAGCTGTTTATTAGTACTTATAAAGCACATATTAATGCATGACCACATTCTAGACCCCTTAACCCTATACAATAAGCAGTAAATTAGGAGTTTATTAAGGTTATAAGAGTAACCATGGTTCTCTGAGAATGGGAACAAGACTGTTTGAGATGAGGGACTGCCTCCAGCATGACCGGTGTCTGAAGCATGTGTCAAAACACAACGTTATTGACTGATGACAGTCCATGGCATAACTACCAGTGTGACCTTGAGTATGAAAGGGCATCAGTAGTGTCACCCTCTTTTGTCTGATGAAGAAGTAACTAGGCTGTCCAAATATTTGCAATAAGGTGTGTCTCATTGTCTTCTCATTGAGCTCTTGAGATGTGTTACTATGTGGGCAGGAGTTTGAGGGCACTACTCTGCACTCAACCCTAAAGACTTGCATGTCAAAAAGCGCTAGCTGCTACCACCGGATCTTGCTGTCTTCAGGTGGTGATTTCAGGACCCTGACGAAGCTCATTTCAGGGTGACGATCCTGGGGCTTCATTTATAAAGCGTTCGTACGCTCAGATATGACCTTAGAGTGTGCATACGTTTACATCCAAGCCAGTGCTCATATTTGTAAAAAAACTGACTTTGACGTGGAAAAGTGCTTAGCGTCACGTCAGGGTCTGAGCAGACGTACGCACCTTTTCTTGTTCGAGTACTGCAGGTTTTTTAAATGTAAGCTGATTTAAATGAAAGCATTTGGACGATGACTGGTGATCTTTTACATGTTAATGACGTCATTGACAAGGCAGAGCTGAAACCGATCATTTGCGATTCATAGATTTCACATCTATAAGAAACACATACGAGCGTTTTCTGTACGTACGCTCATTTTATGAATCACACGTATGCATATTTGAGAAATGATCGTAAGATCCAATTTTAGGATTGTTTCTGTGCAACGTTTTATAAATGAGACCCCTGATGGGAAAATTAAGTAAGCTCAGTATTAACCAAAACTGTTCTCAGGACTCAGCACAGAAACAGTCAGAGCTTGTTTCGTATTCAGGTTTCAGTCATTCGAATGAGAGGAGGACGCATTTTTTGTAAGGGTTGTGTAAGGGTCATAACTCACGCCCATAGCAAAGACATCACTATTGAAGGGAACTCACTCTGAACCGCAGTCTTTACAAGTACTCTACAACAACAACAATAACTGTTAGCAATTGTATGTGAAGAAAACTTCCTGTTGGGTTCTAGAGTTCAGAAAATCTCTTCTTGGGGAGCAGAGGACTCAATTTCAAAAACCCACGTAACGGAGGGTACACAACCAGAGGATGCACAAAACAAACTGAGAAAACCACTCCCCCATGGGTCCCTGACGTGGTGCTAAGAGGGAGCTTCCAACTTGAAAGACCCCAATATCTCAGGGAGAAAGCTACAAGTGTTTATCATAACCAACTAGGCATGTTTTCAGAGCTCACTTTATTCTTCCTTTTCACATCATGTCTCTTCTGCAACTTACCTCTCGGTGAAGGAGGAGCTTGAGTGGGGACACTCAGCTTCTGGCTTCCAGTCCTCAGACCGGGACGGCCCAAGGCCCTCAGAGGGTTTGGATTTGGACCGGCATGGAATATAACTCTCAAAGGCCGCCGACTCTCACACAGTTCCTGAAACGTTTTGCCTGAGAGGATTCCATGGTGTTCGCCTATAGGGACCAACTTCGAACTAATGGCCCCTAAAGACACAAAAGAGCATAACATGTACTACTGACACCCTTTTATTTTCAGCTGAATAGTGAAAAGTGACTTAATTCTCGAGCCCCTGCACCTTTAATTGGCAATGGAAAAGTGCCCTATTGGTCCAGTCTAGGTGGTTCAGTCCTGCTGGAGGCCCCACAATGCCAAAAGTTGATTTTCTTTTCTTGGCACACAAAAAGTATTCTCGTAAGCTTTGTAAAATTACGATTGAACCCCTGATGTCACGTGGACTGTTTTACTGATGTCCTTGCTACGTTTCTGGACCTGGGAACATTGTAGTTGCTTTGCGTCTATGGAGGGTCAGAGAGCTCTCCAATTTCATCGAAATATCTTAATTTGTGTTCTGAAAATGAACGAAGGTCTTACTGGTTTGGAACGACATAAGGGTGAGTAATTAATGACATATTTTTTTTCTTTGAGTGAAGTAACCCTTTAATAATAATAAGACTAAATGTTTCTTGAGCATCAAATCAGCATATTATAATGATTTCTGAAGAATCATGTGACACTGAAGACCAGAGTAATGATCCTGAAAATTCACAGGAATAAATACATTACAATAAACAAAAATAAATTCATAACACAGGGAAAAATCTTTTAATATAGAAAACAGTTTTTTTAAGTAGTAATAATATTTCATAATTACTGTTTTCAATGTTTTTGATCAAATAAAAGCAGACTTGGTGAACACTAGAATACAAAAAAACAGTGGAATTCTAAATATATATATACACAGTATCTTACAGAAGTGAGTACACCCCTCACATTTTTGTAAATATTTTATTATATATTTTCATGTGACAACACTGAAGAAATGACACTTTGCTACAATGTAAAGTAGTGAGTGTACAGCTTGTTTTTTCTGTCCCCTCAAAATAACTCAACACACACATATATATATATATATATATATATATATATATATATATATTCTGGTAGTGTAAATCCTCCTATATGGCTATTACCAGGTACCCTTTGGTCCATACTAGGTGACGTTTGACCCCAAACACACCACCTCACTACAAATTATTCAAAACGAACTTTGTCATTTCACATAAGTAGTTTTCAGTAAATACATTTTTTAATAGAAAGTTTTCATAATGTATAGAATAATTGTCATTAGTTGGAAAGGCCTGTGGGCCTTATATACATGCTTATGAACAAAGTATTTGATTTACATCAATATTTCTGTATTAATTTATCTTGTGTGGTAAATCAAGACAGCAGCAGTAACAATGCAGTCATTTTTTACTACTGAGGACATGGTTGAGGATACTGCAGCAAACAGTCTTGTATGTGTAATCAAGTGTGGACCAGAGCAAAGCATGAGCATTTGGGAAAAACTACATGGTGTGTGTGTTGGAGCAGGGTTGGAAAAAACTCTTTAGGGCTGTGGCCCTCCAGGAACTGAGTTTGACACACCTGGGATATGGGCCTATAAATCTCAAACTAGCAGAGGTGGGCAAAGTACACAGATCAAGTACTTGAGTAAAAGTACAGATACGTATAATAAAATGTTACTCCAGTAAAAGTAAAAGTACTGCTTTTTCAATTTTACTCGAGTGAAAGTACAAAAGTACTCCATTTTTTATGTACTTAAGTAAAAAAGTACTGATAGACAGATTTATTTTGCAATTTTATATAGACTACTTTATTTAATTTTATATTAGCACATATTTTTATAATCATACTGCCCAAAATACCTGGGTTTTTCCCAAAATAACCACTATATAGAGTCAAGATATATATTTTGTTGATATGGACTACGTTGATGAGAGTGATGTAGAATGTTCACTGTGAAGCTTACACTGCCATGTACCTGAGAGAAAACAGATTTCACCATCTATTTTCACCAGTAAGAAAAAAGTGTTTTAGAACTTGTTGTTTTGCAGAACGTCAGTTATATATGACATAGAATTAGGCCTGAAATTAGGAAGAACATTTTAAGGAAAATCTAATGATATTTTCATAAATTTTTTTTTCTTCTCAAACCTTGTCTGTGGTGTAAAAACACCCCTGGCCCAATGCCCCCAGAGGGCATCACTTCCCACTCTGATAATTACTGTAGTTACTATGTTCTGAACATCACATCCTTTCTTTTTCCCTCAGATGGAATCTATCTAGGTGGTGAATAAAGATATTTGGATTTATATCTAAAATTTCCTCAACTTAGCACCAGCAAGCTTGTTAGCTAGACAGTTAGCATCAGCTAACAATATTTACTTATTTTCAGTATGGTTATGAATAAACATTCATATCTGTCTACTCGGCTAGTTGATCTAAACAATATAAAAATGTAAAAAAACAATATAAAAACAGACGTCACATAGGTCTAAATGCATTGCATTTTAATAAAACTGCTAACGTTACAGCAACGGGGAATATGAACGTGCATGAGTTATTTTATTTAATCGGTGTTATTTTAATGTTTTGTTTTTTGACCTAAAACATAACGTTAGAACACTGATGTTGATCTGTCTGCATTCAAGCATTTCAGTGGGCTTAAATAGATCACCCTTTACAGCAGATTTAGTTCACAAACAACTGACAGTTTTGACCTAAATATTATTTTCAGTTACAATAATTAATCCTAAAATTCGACATTAGTAACGTACTTTTCACAGCATCAGTAGCGCGCGCTCACAAGATCTCCCGGTTCTTTACTTGTGAGTTCAGTTCACTGAAGAAGACTCGCTCTAAACGGATCATTTGAATCAGTGAATTTTCGACTCGAGAACAGCTGCAATCGGATCATTGCAATCGTGAATGAATCGTTTGTTGGATTTGGAACCGATTGAACAGGTTCATTGAAAAGAATCAGTTTGTTCATGAATCAGACACCGCTTCTGCGTCTCGGAGCACGTGATGTATAGGAGTAACGATATGTTTTATGAAATGTAGTGAAGTAAAAAGTACGATCTTATGCTTTGGAATGTAGTGAAGTAAAAGTAAAAGTTACTCAAAATAAAACTACTCCAGTAAAGTACAGATACTTGAAAAATGTACTTAAGTACAGTAACGAAGTAGTTTTACTTCGTTACTGACCACCACTGCAAACTAGGTGTTTTTAATTAAATGAATCAGTTATTTAGAATAATAAGACATTTAGGCTGTTACCAGGCAAATTAAATCAGTATCAACTAAATGATTCTTTGCAATGCAGAGGAAAGCAGAAGCTTCATCTGAAGTGTAATGTATTAACACTGACATGAATGCATTAGCCGCAGTTACAAATGCAGAAATAATGTTTTGATAAATAAGACATAAAATGTGACCCTGAACCACAAAACCATAAGGGTCCATTTTCTAAATTGCGATTTATACATCATCTGAAAGCTGAATAAATCATATTTCCATTGATGTATGGTTTGTTATGATGGACAATATTTGAAAATCTGGAATCTGAGGGAGCAAAAAATCCAAATATTGAGAAAATCTCCTTTAAAGTTGTTCAAATTAAGCTCTTAGTTTTGATATATTTACAGTAGTGAATTTACAAAATATATTAATGGAACATGATCTTTACTTAATATGCTAATGATTTTTGGCATAAAAGAAAAAATGTATAATTTTGACCCATACAATGTATTGTTGGCTATTGCTACAAATATACCCAGGACTTAAGACTGGTTTTGTGCTCCAGGCCAGGGTCACAAATGTTAAATAGTCATTTGAAATTAAAAAATAAATAAATCAAAAGATCTTTAAATGTTAAATTAGAACCACCAGTAGGTGTCAGAAGTCACTGTGAGTCATTGCGATTGAACAGAATCATTTAAACGGTTAATTCAAGGAATGAAACACGTCATTGCTCAGAGTCAGAGACGCAAAATTGTGTATGGAATTATTTTTGTTGTCGAAATAGAGCAAAAACAGGCAATATGGTGTCTAAAACGCAAGTCTCTTAATTAACTTCTTGTTTTTTGAACTGTTGTAAAAAGAAAAACTACAGGCCTATGTAATCATACACCTTTGACCCCAAACACACCACCTCACTACAAATTATTCAAAACTAACTTTGTCATTTCACATAAGTAGTTTTCAGTAAATACATTTTTTAATAGAAAGTTTTCATAATGTATAGAATAATTGTCATTCAGTTGGAAAGGCCTGTGGGCCTTATATACATGCTTATGAACAAAGTATTTGATTTACATCAATATTTCTGTATTAATTTATCTTGTGTGGTAAATCAAGACAGCAGCAGTAACAATGCAGTCATTTTTTACTACTGAGGACATGGTTGAGGATACTGCAGCAAACAGTCTTGTATGTGTAATCAAGTGCTGACCAGAGCAAAGCATGAGCATCAAAAACACAGCTCTGCAATCAGAGCTCTTCAAACGCACAAGCATCTGCTGGAATAACAATAAGCCTGAGCACAGCGCTCACCCTCTCAGAAAACCACAGGAGGAGCTTTCAATCACACAACTGCACTGGACATGCAAACACATCAGAGTTTAAAGAAACAAAGGACAGAGAAAAACACAGAGATTGATGTTGAAGCTGCTGGGAGAGATGAGTGAGCGGTGAGGAGGTGTGTGATGTCTGAAGTGCCGTATGGTAATGTGCCTCCAGACACGCATCTCCCCTCAGCCTCATTTCCATCACACAACGCAGCCCTTTACATCAGATTTCTCTGGAATAAACGCTCAAATCCATCAAACAAGCAGGAAAAGCATCGCAGCGCTGAAGTCAGAGGAAGACTCTTCATCGTTTAGGACAGGAAGGACGTTTGAAGACTTCAGAAGCATGTAGCTCATGAAGAATTAATACATCTTGAACCTGAAACAGCTCAAAAATACAAGCAGGTGAGTGAATAAACACAACACTTCTATTGCGTTATCGTCAGTGTATTTTAGGAAATCTTACCTGTGCATATTCAAAGTCATTGTAATAATTAATCATCTAAATTATATTTTGAGATTCCCTGTTAGATCCTGTGATGTTCAATGCTAAAGCAATGGCTTCAAACGCAGCCATAATTATCTTCTAAATTCACCTTTTGTCATCCTATGATCACAATATTTTTAAAATGCTTGAGAGCTGCACACAGCTTTACAATTTCATCAATTTTCAATACAACTGGAGCCCAGCACATTCTTGGGAAACGATGCCATTTTTGCATGGACATCTCAAGATTGTTTTACTGTCAGATGAAGCACAATAGTCTCCATAGACATTGGGAAGCCACCGCAAGAGGACAACTGGCCAATTCTTAAACAATCAAGGCCAGTCGACTTACATAGGGAATACATCTATACAGTATACTACGTCAAATGTTTGGAATTAAGATTTTTTTCATGTTTTTGAAAGAAGTCTCTTCTGCTCATCTTCTTTTAGTGGATCAGACATACAGTCATAACAGAAGTATTGTGACACATTATGCATTACACTGATCAAAAGTATAGACATTTATAATGTTACAAAATATTACAATTTTAAATAAATGATATTTTTGTAGATTTGAACTTTCAATTTATCATAACATCCTTAAAAAATGCATCATGTTTGCAGTGTTTTTGCATTGCACTATTACTGTATTTTATTTTGTACAAATGTATTATACAATTAATTAATATTTATTTTTTTCTTCTCTAAAATAGCATAAAATAACATACAAGCAAAGTGTGCCAATTAAATATCTGCTTGAATCTGTACACCAAAAAGCATCTTTACCATCACAGGAATAAGGTACATTTTATAACATATTAATAAAAGAATTTAGTTATTTTTAACTTTAGTAATATTTCACAATATTACTGTTTTACTGTGTTTTAATTAAATAAATGTTGCCTTGGAGCACGAAGTAAAACATATTTTGGACATATTCTTGCATTCAAATGCAGCTAGATGGAGGAAATGATTATGATTTGAGCATGTAGCTGTTGAATGGAGACAGGTCTTATTCCAGGACAAACTCTTTTACAGCCAAGTGTTGGTGGAGAGCATGGATTTATCAGCTCACAGACTGTCTGTGAAGGCGTCTGTTGAAGATGAGTCCGAGCGCGCTGATAGCACTCTCAGCCGGTGAGATCGCAGCTACAGCTATTTTTGAACTCAACTATTACCATCAGTTGTCTAATGGGCAGACATAGTCAGTCAGTCTGTATAAATCCCTATTTTGACTCTTTTGTCAATGCAGTGGTCAGTCCATATGTGATGACACATCCTCAGAATTGCAGCGAGTGGCCACCCTCGAACCGCGTGGACTGGACTCACAGAACTCCTTCCGTGGCAGAGGGGCGATGTCAAGGTGAGCGGCTCAGATTTCTTCAACTCATTTGGATTTATTCAAGTATGGCCTTTGGAATTTAATTTTTTTTTTTACACAGAAATTATATTATATGAAGTCAGTATCATATTATATATAATTTATATCATAGAATATAGAATATGTAATTTAAAATCAGTCTATTTTTCTAAAAGTTTTATAATATTAATATTTCTATAATTTGTATATATTTTATAAATGCAATTGTTTCTGAACATTTGAACATGTTTTGACCTCATAATGTTTGATTAAAAAGCCCTAACTGACACTATCAGCCTTCTCGCTGGTGATGTATGGTGGACTCCAATCATTTTGTCCTCTTTAACTCGTCCTGTAAGCTCATGTTCATCTGCCTCCACATCCACATTTCAACATCCAAACCACAACCTACGGATAGAACCGAGTCCGTTACACTCGGAATATGGAAGAAAAGATTTGTCTCTAGTTGCATATCATTGGAACGTTAAAGCTAAAAAGAATGTACTACTATCAACAAGATGGCCACCATTTTTCATTCACTGCAGTTATTATTTAATTTTATGCAATGTGATGTATCATGATCCATTCACACAGCATGCAGTTTTACATTCCACTGCTCCACTTTTCCATGGTTTTACTATGTAAACAAATGCCAGACAGATGTCTATGACCGCTGTGCCCACATCTTTTGCAGTATTTTGCACACGAGTAGCATATTTTAGAGTCATTTTAAGTTGAAAAAGTTTCAATTTAAAAAAAAAATTCCAATTGTCTTTTCTTTTTTTTTGTCCAATCCACTGCCACTTCTGCATTTTTAAACACACACACACACAGGCACACACACAAACTTTTTCTGTGTAAACAGCACATTTGGTGTTTATAACACAATCCTTCTGTAGAGCATGATAACACGCTTGTATTGGCACTTTGTAGAGCCAATATATCTGATATAGTATGATTTATTCAATTTCATATTTCTCTTTGATAAGTCATTATGAACATCATCTTAAAGTTGAACAAAGATAAATCATTGACATAAAAAATAAAAGCTGGTCAGATTCAACATTTTTGAACCAAACTATTCAAGCAATCTCTGAGCAATACAGTACACCCCATAACCAAAGAATAGAGCACTTATGTTGAAATTGGGATGGTGCAGTACTTTTCAAAGTTCACCATACCTGAAGTCGAGGAACTCAAGGAGATTATTTTGTATAACACTGGGAGGTCTGACTTAAGACCTTAGTTAGTTGTGTCTCAGTACCAGTTTTGATGAAGGAACTCATGAGAACATGCCTACAAGTGTCAAGCACCAAGTCTCTGGATTATTTACCATTACAGTATTTCTGTTATGACTGTTATGACTGGGGGTTATGACTCTTATAGTACAACTCTAGTGATATAGAGAAGACCGGGATTGCTCAAGATGGGTATTTTCACACTGATTCATTAGTTCCCTATGTTTCCAAGGCTGGTGAGTATGGTGGTCACTCTTAGAGAATGGGCCCATAAAAGCCTCCAGGAAGAGGAAGAAAGGCCAGATTCTTTCTTAGAGCGCTTCAGAGGACCTGAACTACAAATTGCTCCCAGTCGGATAAGCATCAATAGACCCGATCATGATGCAAACAACAGTGCCAAAACCAAGTGAGTTTGTCGTCTCACAACAATATTACAACTTAAAAATAAATTCTACTACCTTGTTAAACACCCATGCAACCACAAAATTAATTAAAATGCATTTGGTTATCAGGAAAAAGTCTGACGTTTTCACATTGGCACCCGCCGACGATCTGTACTACCGCTGGCTGTTTGTTATTGCCACAGCTGTATTGTACAACTGGTGCTTTGTGGTGGCTAGGTAAGACAACAGAAATGTCTGTTTCTGGAATTAAAAGCTGAAGTACTAAAGTACTCATTACAGAACGTTTCTGAGATAACATTCTAAATTGAATCCAGTGATTCCAATGTAAAACTAGTCAGCAAATTATACAGTAAAATAAGTGGAAGAAAGAATAAAACTACTCATTTTGGATTCTGAATGCTGAGGAAGGTATTTGTAGCAGCTGTTCTTCTATTGAATTCAAACGGTATAATTAGACCTCAAGAGCAAGTGTGTGAGATCTAGGCTCTCATTTTGATGATGATTCATGTAAATAAGTGTTTTTGTGTCATATTTGAAAGGGTTAGTCCTGACTCAAGCTGATGGTGTTTAATTATTCATATCCCAAACACAGGGCTTGCTTTGATGAGCTTCAAACCAGGAACTTCATTCTGTGGCTGGTTTTGGATTATCTCTCTGATGTCATTTATATACTGGACACCTGTGTGAGACTGAGAACAGGTTAGAATCTTTTATCGTCTGCCATGTTTTTGTAAGAGATATTGTCACACTTTTCTCTAATAATTCAATAGGTGTTTCAGTACAGTGTATGGGAGTACTCATAAAGAACTGACAATGTGTATCTTCACCATAGGTTTCCTTGAGCAGGGTCTTCTGGTGAAGGACCTTACCAAGTTGAGAGAAAGCTATTTTCACACAATGCAATTCAAGCTAGACTTGGTATCCATACTACCCACTGATCTAGCCTACATCGCCATTGGCATTCATGTGCCAGAGCTGCGTTTCAATCGACTTATGCGCTTCTCACGTCTGTTCGAGTTCTTCGACCGCACAGAGACCCGCACAAACTACCCTAACATATTCCGCATTTGCAACTTGGTGCTTTATATCCTAATCATCATTCACTGGAATGCCTGCATCTACTTTGCCATCTCCAAGTCTCTGGGATTTGGATCCGACCAGTGGGTCTACCCAAACATCTCTGACCCTGAGTTTGGGACACTCACTCGAGGATACGTCTACTGCCTCTACTGGTCAACCCTCACATTGACAACCATTGGGGAAATGCCGGCTCCAGCGCGGGATGAGGAGTATCTTTTTGTTGTTTTTGATTTCCTTGTTGGTGTTCTCATTTTTGCCACCATTGTTGGTAATGTAGGAGCCATGATATCAAACATGAATGCCACACGGGCCGAGTTTCAGGCTCACATCGATGCCATCAAGCACTACATGCAGTTCAGAAAGGTCAGCAAAGAGCTGGAAGCCAGGGTCATCAAATGGTTTGACTACTTGTGGACCAACAAGAAAGCAATTGATGAGCAGGATGTCCTGAAGAATCTGCCCAACAAACTGCGAGCTGAGATTGCTATCAATGTGCACCTGGACACACTGAAGAAGGTCCGTATCTTCCAGGACTGTGAAGCTGGGCTTTTGGTTGAACTGGTGCTCAAGTTGCGGCCACAGGTCTTCAGTCCCGGAGACTACATCTGCCGAAAGGGAGACATAGGAAAAGAGATGTACATCATCAAAGAGGGTCGCCTTGCTGTTGTGGCTGATGATGGGGTGACACAGTTTGCACACTTGACGGGTGGCAGCTGCTTTGGTGAGATTAGCATCCTCAACATCAAAGGCAGCAAAATGGGCAACCGACGCACAGCTAACATCCGTAGCATTGGCTACTCTGACCTCTTCTGTTTGTCAAAGGATGACCTGATGGAGGCTGTAATGGAGTATCCAGATGCTAAGAAAGCTCTGGAAGAGAGGGGAAGACAGATCCTTCTGAAGGAGGGTCTGCTGGAAGAGTTGGATGCAGGAGGAATGGGAGAAGAACGGGTTGAGGAGAAAGTGGAGAGGCTGGAAGCTTCTCTTGAAATACTACAGACTCGGTTTGCTCGTTTACTGGCCGAGTACACAGCAACTCAACAGCGTCTGAAGCAGAGACTGACAGCTTTGGAGTGTAGGACACGGCACTCTGGCAGCGGATTCCTCTCTGATGGTAATGAAAGCACTGTTGATGGTGACGGCACACACAGTGAGGTCAACATCCAGCTCTGAGCACTTGCCTCTGAGACAGAAGCTTATAGGTAGTCTTAATGACCACTCAATAGCAATAATATATGAACACTTTACAAAAATGATAGAAGTTTAAAACTACACAATTATTCACATGCATGTGGAATTGTGGACAGTAAATATCACAGAACTGATTGTCGAACAAAACATATAATAACAATGTTTTTCCCACCCCACTTAAAGGTGTACTTTTTGTGTAATGTTTTGCTCATTAAAAATAGATTCACACATAAAAAACAGCACTTTTTGAGATACCATTAGTTTGAATAAACAGATGAGACCACATACACTCACTGGTCACTTTATTAGGTCCACCTTGCTAGCACCGGTTGGGCCCCCTTTTACCTTCAGAACTGCCTTAATTCTTCCTGGAATAGATTCAACAAGGTGTTGGAAACATCCCTCAGAAATTTTTGTTAATATTGACATGAGAGCATCACGCAATTGCTGCATATTTGTCGGTTGCACGTCCATGATGTGAATCTCCCGTTCCACCACATCCCAAAGGTGCTCTATTGGATTGAGATCTGGTGACTGTGGAGGCCTTTGGAGTAAAATGAACTGTTACGTCCTATGAGTGTCTAGGGGTTGTTTTACCAGAACATAACAAATTAAGTGTTTGAAGAGCATTTGTCTGGGCCCTGCCACAGCACCACAACAACAAGATCTCTGTTTTAACAGATTAATTGGAGGCTAGCAAAGCATAGCCGGGTTTCTTTGAAACAAAAAGTACAATTTGGAAGGGAACTAAAGACTTCAGAAGGGGGCAATGCCAAATTAACAAACAAAAGGTTACGTCTAACTTAAGCTAAATTCTTAAAGCCTCTCAAAGAAAAGAAAATCAACAACAGAATGTATGCTGATGTTTCAAGGTTCTTTATTATTCGTCACATACACAATTATACAGGATATAATCAGTAGTGAAATGTAGGTTAGGACAGGTCCGATCAATGGACAGTACAAAAAAAACAACAATGAAATAATATATATAAATATAGGTGAGAATAAAAATGAAAATAGGAACAAATAATACAATAAAATAAGGAGTAAAATGTGCAATGAGATAAAATGTGCAATACAGTATACTGTGGATTAATAAATATTATTAACTTGCGAAGTCCAATAGGGACGAAGTCCAAATTTGCGATTGGTATTGAGAAAAGATGTTACTTTTTTTTCTGTGGAAAGATTTTTTTAAAGTGGCTGAAAGGAAGTTCATTTGTTTTTCCTCAATTGACGTTTCCTAGTAAACAGAAAATGAGGGGGGACTTGATTTCATCCTTCGGTTTATTGGATTGTTGGAAGGGGGCAACTAAAATTCTAAAGCGAATTCCTAAACTTTTCAATGTTTGAGTAACTACCCCTATGACTGGTTCATGCTATAAAGTAAGATAGCTTTAGTTTTTTTCCTCATTGTTTTCCCAGTTTTTGAGAGGGAGGGGAGGTTAATGTTTTATAAAACATTACAGGCCTGAATAAAAAAAAAAATTGAAGGCCGTTTTTTTAATAAACACTCCGTTTCCATCAAAAAAAAAGTTGTCCATTTTGATTTAATCCCTTTAAAACCAAGAAGGCCCCATTTTAAAAAACCCGGACCGTACATACAACGAACATCTGTCAAGGGGAGTTGCATCATGACCTTGCGACCAACTATTAGCAAGCCGAGAGGTAATCAGACTTATTTTTGGATTACAATTCCTTTTTAATAGCCTAACTGACATTAAAAAGGTATGACCAGTTTCAAAAAAAGAAGCCTAACTTTTTAAGACTACAGTATTCAACATTTGAAGTGGACCAAAAAAGTTAATCAAAGCTGTCCTAAGAGAAGAACAGGTATTGATTTGGTTTTAGGACAACTTGAAAGGTTTTGATCAACTTCAAATGTTGACTACTATCCACCTACTTGCCGTGAATAATGTGCGCGTCCATTTGTAAATTATATGGGTCTAGCTTCACCATGTTAAGACTGTCTTTAGAACTAGTTTAACCAACTAGCAGTTGCCAAGGGGTAATCAGTCTTACTTTTCCAATACAAATAAGAAAAATATACCTTTTCAAAACTGAATTAAAAACGTTATGACCAGTCTTGAAGAGAAAAAAAATAGGTGACTAACTTTTCAAGACTAATCTAAAAGTTTATGCAACCAGCTTTACTATATTATTTTAATGTATTATTTTAATTATGAACACACTGGTTTGTAGTGCAAACAGTTTTAACTTTTACTGCACGTTGTTATTCTTCTCGTTATTTATCTATGATGAACCGGAAGTCTCACCCATTGGCTTACTTCCGCGTTGCAGATCATTGCTCTCTATATATTACTACTAGTTAACTTTTGCAAAAATATGTAAATTCGATTAATATTACGAAACAAAAATATATAATTATTCCCTTTTCGGTACACAATTGTTAATTTGGTAGACCTTGCTTATAATTCTGTGAACTAAAATAACATTCACAGTTGCCCATGTTTTATTTTTCTCAATTTTTTTATACTTTAATTAAATTTTATATAGGATACAGCTGAGATGGCGATGTGATTGAAATATATTTAGCATTCCACATCGAAGAGTTCGTAATGAAAATACTTTTGCTCGTGTCCTTTTTTATTTATTTTATTTTTAATGTATCTAATATACAATATTTTCCGACTATCGCTTAAAAAAAATAGGAAAATAATATGAATTAATTATTTAAATTCAGCTGTAGTCAGCGCGTGGTGTGTTTCTCCTCCAGATGGGGCGCGAGCTTTGCCAAGTTCGTCTCGGTCTAGAAACCGTTTAAAACAAACAACAGTCGGAGATTCATGCGCTTTTTTAATCTAATGCACTGCTTCATACACAAGCGGTAACTCTAATCACCGATTTTTGACAAATATATCGACTAATCCAAAAAGATGAGCATCCTCCCGTCTTTGAGAAAACGCGTTTTTTATTTACAGCTGCTCTAAACGCTGAACATCCACAAAACAAACTACGAAGAAACTCACCAGAAGGTAAACAATTGAGCATTTAAAGATTTGTATTTTAGCATGACAATACTTGCTAGTTTGCTAGTTAACTCTTTATAGTTAATAATGTCCAGACGTTGCAGTATTTTACTGCTAATCAGCTGATGGCGTTTTCACTGAGCAATCATTTGCTTATTGATTTTATTGATGTTGATTTATGTTTATTTGTGTTCATATGCTGATGATATTTTAATTGTCAGCGTCAGAACTTTACCTTTTGTTTTTGAAATGGGACTAAACTTGTTGTAAACTTCGTCTGTCCAGCACAAATTCATAAAGTCTCATTATACCAAGATGGGGATATTAATGCATGTGATATTACAAATCTTGAGATGAAGACATTCTCTGGTTTTTAACTTGCACTAGAGGTCTGCTACCCGACCCGAACCCGCGGGTCCCGAAATACTCTCGGGTTTCGGGTCGGGTTTCGGGTTAATGTTTAATGGATAGCGTCGGGCTCGGGTCGGGTTCGGGTTTGTAGCTAAACCAAAACTATATGCAGAGGCTTCGCTGCTTTCATAGATGCACGCACACACATATCAGAGATCGCGCACAAACAGCACGGAAACTTTTATTAGTAAAATAGCTTCGACAGGCTACTGACTCGCAAGTCACAACATTATATTTATCTGCAATGAGGCGGTAAAATCGCTGTTTTTGAAATAACTAAGCCTCATTACTTGTAGAGAGAGACGCGCAGACGCAGGTTCACATGCACGCGCAACTTTCCTCGGTCTCT